>BMAO01026455.1:19179-84479 GCA_019973975.1 Trichonephila clavata | reverse complement strand
TATTTATAATCTATATATATAAAGGAGAAAAGCGACTCACTGACTGACTGACTGACTGACTAATCACGAAATCTCTGGAACTATTCAACTACAGACTTGAAATTTGGTAGACATGTTCCTTTGATAGAGTAGACATCAGCTAAGAAAGGATTTTCCGAAATTCGAAACGCAAGGGGCGTTACGGGGGGTTAAGGGCTTTAATAATAATTGTTTCCATGTTTAAACTACTTGATGTACAATCTTGAAATTGGGTAAGCGGATTCCTTTCAGAGAGTAGAGATCCGCTACAAAATGAGTTTGCTGAAAATCGACCCCCAAGTGGCGTTGCAGGGGCTTAGGGGGCGTTATAGATAATTATTCCATTTTTAAACTATTTGACGCACTGTCTTTAAATTTGATATATAGATTCCTTTCGTAAAATAATGATCAGTTACAAAACGGGTTTTGTTAAAACAGACTTCTAAGTGGCGTTGCGGGGATTAAGGGGCGTAATAGATAAATATATCCGTTTTTAAACTACTTCACCTACCTGCTTGAAAATGGTAGGTAAGTTTCTTTCTGGAGTAAATATCCGCTACAAAATAGGTTTTGGGAAAATTGACCCCCAAGGGTGTTGCGGGGCGGGGGTTTAAGGGGCGTTTATAAATTCCTATTTTTAAGTTATTAGACGTACAGTCTTGAAACTTAGTAAGCAGATTCCTCTCATAGGGTAGAGATACGCTAAAAATGGGTTTCGTGAAAATTGCCCCCAAGTGGCGTTGAGGACTTAAGGGGCGCTATAGATAATTATTTCCATTTTTAAACTATTAGATGCACAGTATATTTGATAAAGAGACTTCTTTCATAGAGTAGAGATCAGCTATAAGAAGGTTTTGTGAAAACAGACCTCTAAGTGGCCGTTGCAGGGGAATAAGTGCCGTAAGAGATAAATATTTTCGTTTTTAAACTATTTGACCTACCTGCTTGAAAATTGGTAGGAATGTTTCTTTCATGGAGTAAATATCCGCTACAAAACGGGTTTGGAGAAAATTGACCCCCAAGGGGTGTTGCGGGGGTTAAGGGCAGATATAAATAATTATTTCTTTTTTTAAACTATTAGACTCACAGTCTTGAAATTTGGTTAGCAGATTCCTCTCATAGGATAGAAATACACTGCAAAATGTGTTTTGTGAAAATCGACCCTAGGTGGTGCGGGGTTCAAGGGCGTTATTGATAATTTTTTTTGCATTTTTTAATTAATTGACGCACAGTCTTCAAATTGCTAAGCAATTCCTTTCATAGAGTGCAATTCCCCTACAAAATGGGTTTTGTGAAAACAGACCCAGAAGTGGCGTTCGGGGGCTCAAGTGCGTTATAGACAATTACCCCCATTTTTAAACTGTTAGACGTACAGTCTTGAAATTTGATAAGCAGATTCCTTCGTAAAGTAGAGAACCGATACAAAATGGGTTTCGCGAATATCAACTACTAAGTTTAATTTCGGGAGATTAAGAGGCGTAATCGATAAATATGTCCATTTTTAAACTACTTGATCATCCTGCTTGGAAATTGGTAGGCATGTTCTTTTCATGAAATAGAGTTTCTCTAACAAAGAGTAAAATGAAAATTGACCCCTAAAGATGTTTGCGAGGGGTCAAGAGGAGTTACAGAAAAAATTCCTGTTTTTAATTGTTAGACCCATAACTTGAAATTTGTTAAGCATGTTTCTTTTGTTGAATAGGGATCCACTAAGAATAAATTTTAAGCAAATCAAGTTCTGGGGGGTTGCAGGGGGTTACTGGGCCGTATTGACGGAAAAAAAATTACTTTTTTCTAACTACAAGGACTATAATAATGAAATTTGGTTTGCATTTTTCTTTTGTTGAATTGAAATCCGCTAAGAGCGGTTATTTTGGAAAACGGCTCTCAACGGGATTACGGGGATATTTATAGTAAAACTTTTGCTTTTTCTGTTAGATTTAGACTTGAAATTTGGCTTGCATGTTCAATTTACGGGATCTACCGAAAATTGGTTTTGCGGGAATCCACTTGGTTTTTGAGTTACGAAAGAGCAAACATCATTCTATGCTTCAATTTTAGAGATTTTTAGAAAATACAAATCAGATGAGTTCTGCCCTTTTTTTTATCAACAGGTGACAGTTACAGGTATAAGTATATTTTTCAATTCAATCGAATTCTTAATGCTAGGACTTAGATATCAATAATTTATATATATATATATAAGCAGTAAAATTTATAAACATCATGAAATACCCAGCGAAGCGGGCGGGTAACAGCTAGTAAGTTAATAAAATTGATAAATCAAAAGCGAAAAATAGACGGTTTAAACGTGAGGAAATGAAATGAAATTTTAAGAAACTGAATTTTTTTTACATTAATTTTTTGATTATTTCTTAATGCTTTTTTTTGTTATGATGAAGGCTTTTTTTTTTTTTTTTGACTTTTCTGTTTCAGAGAAAATTCACCTCAAACTCATTCCCAGAGTATCTGATTTGTCACAATCTTGCCGGTTCCTCCTTATAAGCCGTGGTGTTGAAGTTTGAAGAATGGATTGCCAATTCAAGTATGGTCTGCGCCATTTGATCCTGGTTTAAAATTCAGTGTCGTCACTGAGCCTGTCGTCAGTGGATTTCATGTAGCTTCGGAATTCGATATGCACTGGAGTTCAAAATTAAAAGAATTTTTAAATTTTGTCGATTATCTCTGGAACTACCGGACAGATTTGAATGAAATTTGGTATGTATATAAGACTGATATAATGCAAAATAAATAAATAAATAAATAACTATTCAACAGTTAAAATACACACGCATGATCGTGCGTAACACTGATCGAAGTCGGAATGTATAAAACAACAGTTGCAGAATACAGCACAAAAAAAAAAATTGATAAAGGGTATAGTCCCCTGTTTCAGATAAACTTGCCTCAAAATGTGATTTTATACTGGAAATAAGGGAGTTTATGAGTACCTGCGGCAATTAATCCTACTCATTCAGCAACTCTGTTTTCAGGCCTCGGGTGGTTCTTGGAGGGGGGTTGCGGGTTGCATTTACCATCTCCAGAGCATCCCAAACATGCTTTATAGGGATGAGGTCTGGAGATCTAACCGACCAATCTATTCGGCGAATTTCTCCATTTTCCAGAAATTCATCGACCAGATGAACTCTATGTGCCTCGCGTTGTCCTCCGTTAAAATAAAATCAGGTCCGACCACACCCGTGAAAAGGCAAACATAGGGCTCCAAGACCCCATCCCTATACCTCACAGCAATTGCAGTATCTCTTTCAAAGACATAGAGGTGTGTGCGGCCTTCCAAAGTGATGCCTGCCCAGATCAAGCTTCCGCTGCCGTAATGGTCGATTTCTCGGAGATTGGAGGGCAGGTAGCGGGGCTCTGGTTCTCTACATGTATTCCCACTTTGCTTTCATACCTTCCGAGGGCCACAATGTGAAAGCGGAGGATACCAGACAGCAACGCATTTTTAAAGTGATTGCATTCATTAGTTAGCTTTGCATCTTAGAAAAAGATATAAATCGTACTCACAGTAAAAATCCATAAATATAAGTAAAATAAAATAGAGGTAGTCTTATTCAATTTAATTACTGTGCTAATTGCTTATCAATAGCTACGAGCACATTTAATTTTCAAATCAGTTTAATGAGACATATGTACCCTATTACACTTTTCTACAATATTTTTGCACTCTGAAGTGAGATTGCTTGTTGAAATTCTCATCACAGCCTGCCTGTTAATGTCAAACACAACTTGTATCTATCATGCAAGAACAACTTTGCTCACAAATATGTGTCGAGAAAATTGTAGAGAACATTTTCTGTCTATTTTATTTCTCTAGCCGCCTTGGCAGGACACAAAAAACTCTTTGTTAGTTGCACGTGGCCCATTAGCCGCTATTTGTCTACACCTACTACATTACATACTTGATTTTAGTAAATTATTAACTATCTATTATCAACAGCTTTTTGCGTAGTATATAATGTAAGTTAAACTAAACTGAAATCAAAACTCGGCACTGCAGTTGAGCTTAATTTTTATTTGTAAAACAGAACTCTCGTATGTATTCAATATTTGAAACTGATTACGTAATAACATTCTAAATATTTATCTATGATTTACTATTACTCATTAGAATAATAAGAAAGTAGAGAAGTAGATTTTAATTGCTATCAAAACAGGAAGAAGAAAAAAGAATTGAAAAATCACTATTTAGACGGCGATTAGTAAAAGTCTACATCCCCCTCACCGAGGAATAACTGCTCATTTAAATTAAATGATTACTTAAACGGTCTCTGCGGGTGTTATATTTAAGTAGACTGTTACTTTAGCTCCAGGCAGGCAACGGTTGCTTGGTTTTTGTGTGAAATAAACTGGTTTTATTATAGAAGGCACCGTCGCTCTCTTTTACTGCTCTTTCGCTAATTTGCCTTTTCTTTCTTTAGGACTTGATGGGCGGAGGAGGATGAGACGCTTTCTAATTGAAGTAGTAGCAGGTGCGCGGAGTGTGTCGGGCACGCGCCCCGTGTCGCCTCAAATCGCCTTGCCCTTGACAGTATGTCGCGTGGCCTTGTCGTCGTTGCGTCCCCCTTCCTTCACTTTTGAAGATTTTTCTTGCTGCTTCTTAGAAATCACTCGCTCCGATTTTTTAAACACTCTTGGGTGCGGGGATTGTAATCATATTGCGTAAGCACTAGATACATATTGTTAAAGAAAGAGTTGAAAGTTATGCGTATAGAAAGAACAATAAGAGGGAGAAAGTAAAATTTATTATATACGTATCCAAATATTCTATCCACAAGAAAAAGGTGAGTTTTATTGGCGCCATATTCATATTTATATAAGATGCACTCTAGATACTTGTTGATTTTCTGGTAACCAAATACAGGGTGATTATAATTGAAGGTCCACTTTCAAAATGCTGAAAAAAATGAACCTCTGCTCAGAATGACTTAAAGTTTGAATTCAATATTCATGAAGAAGGGGAGGGGGGGGGGGCAGTATGGCATTAAGAAAAAAAAATCAATTGCGTCTTCATTGATGCTTTTTGTGTAGATTTTGGCCAATGGACAATTAAAAAGCAATTTTTTCCATGTAATGTGGTACGACCCTGCCATGGCAGATGTGTATTTCACTAACAGTGCAACAAATGTTGAATAACTTGAAAATCACTTTTTTCCGTCTAAAAATTAAAACAATCATACACATTGAACAGTACAATTGATTTACTGCGCAAATGTGGTTCAAAATGCTACTTATAACAGAATCAATTTCTGTTATGTCACTTGCAGTGCTATCTACTGATACACTTCGTAACTTATTTTTTTATTATGCCAGTTCATACTTAAAGTCATTCTGACCAGTGGTTCTTTTTTTACAGTATTTTGAAAGTGGGACTTTAATTATAATTGCATTGTACATTGTTTAAATAATAATAATTATTATAATTGTATATCTGTAATTTAGACGTACAGTGAAAGAAAGAAAGCAAAGATAAGTACTGAAAATAGCTACAGATCACTGGAGCATTCTGGAGGCGCGTTTCCATGCTGACCAAAGACATTAATAGGAGAAAAGAAAGTTTATTTGGACACCGCGAGAGGATAAATTCCGTATTTATTTGGATATAAAAAAAGTTAAACCCCTGGGGGGTTATCATCAAGAAAACAAATGCAGATGTTCTGCGTATAAGTTGTAAGGAGCCTGAGCGCCTAAAGATGTGGGAGAATTGGAAGGAAGACTAGGCATACTTCAAAAACAGTCTAATTTATTCACAATATTAACCACCACTCAGAGTCAGTCGATCAGGGATAAGAGACGCATCCAATTAATTATTAATGAGGTACGAAAGCTATGATAATGCTTTAATGTTTCATACACTTACTACATTCAATATCTCTAGCTTCTTCGCTATTTAATCTAGATTCAATCTCCAGTGACAATTCGTCACCTTAAGTAATTCATTGATCAAATTTTAAATATCCGCGATGCACATTCTATTTGATTTATCTCTGCTCCGCTAGCAGTCTATCCCATTTTTCTCTCTCTAATCTGAAAGCCTAGACTATATATAGTCTTAATTTACATAATCACGCATTCTTCTTCGAGGGGAAGTTTAATAATAAAATAATTTTCAAAGACCAGAAATTCCCCAAGAGGATTATTAGAGAAAAAGTCACGGATAGAACCGTCACAAAGTAATATAATATAGAATAGAGTTATTATTATCACCAGGAGACCGTAGCTCATCAACTAGGTCTTGAAGCGTTTTTTCTGGTCTCTGTCCAGTTCATAAATATATACCACGATTAAGATTACAAGGTTGACACCTAAGCAGTCGTCCCACTCTTCCCCTCCAATGTGATCTAAGGTGAGAACTTTGAACCCCCCAAGGATCTAACCACTCCCTCTACAGGACGGATCTTAAAAGAAATCCTGACTTGAACGTGCAACTGAACAGAAAAATCACTGGGAACGTAATGGATGTCCTGACCCCTCAACTGTCTCTACAGTAAAATAACATTATGAGCTTTTTCAGAAGAACTCTATAATTATTATGATACCAGTCACGAGAATGACACTTCATTCACCTAATTTGATATCCTTCCATATAAGGAGTTAAAAGGTCTTGAAGTATAAACTAGCAATTGCCTCAATTCGAAACGATTCTCGAAGTCCATTTTTTTTTCTTAGGACATTATTCGATCATCTGGACTACCGACTCCACCCACTCAAGATTCCTTCCAAAAGTAACGAAGAATTAAATTATTAAAATCTTTTTTCCCTTGAATTTTTTAGACAGTTCGTTTATTAAAATTATAGAGTAATAATTGGAAGATTGCGGATTCACATAAACCTTCCTCCAATCACTTAGTTTAGGAATAAAGAGATGAAAAATTCTTGTACATTTAATTTGTCTCGTTCCCCAAGACTTTCTTTTGATGTACAGGGAATTTTTAGGGAATTGTTTAGTATAAATGTTAATGAGGTTGCGGATTATAAGGGATGATATTAGTATAAGAAACTTATGGCAAATACAGAATATTTTCTAATAACTATTATATTTACTAATAATATTTGTAAAAATAAATATAGAATGATAAAAATAAATAATTTTTTATTAGTGTCCAAACATCATTTCTGCCTGTTTATTTCAATATTTCGAAAATGGAATAAATTACTAATTAAAAAAACGGAAACAAAGAACTTGTTATACATATGCACCCCCTTACTTAGCAGGTGATCCTTAAATAGTGCGGTACGCTTAATAATATGAAGAAAATAACTGTTCAAGAGTTCATTTAGGAACTCTGCTTACTTAGAGCTTAACAGGAAATTTTTAAAAACTTGTATAATATATTATTTAGCTGATAAAAATATTATAAAAATGGCGTTTACTATTTTAGAAGATTTTTTTTATTACTATAAAAATCATCAGCATCTTTGAAGATAATTCTAAGGACATTTTGAATAGCATCTCTGTTACAAAGTCCAAAAATAATGTTTCATAATCTTATACAATCTAATCAATTCTCTTACAACCAATTAATCGTCTTAAAATTCATCGTGAGAGTGTAGTTATAACAGAATGAACGGGGTTTCTTATATTAGGAACGCATGGCTTCTTACAAAAAAAAAAAAAATACAATTTATAAAAAGTTATACAATCTCATATTTTTTTAGATTTTTTTTTATTTCACAATTATAAGCGAAATTTTAGTAATTTTTAAAAAATTCTTCAAAGAAATAAGAGAAAAATAATAAATTTATATCAATAAAAGTATTATAAAAAAACAAATCTAAAAAGAAATACATTTACCTAAGGGATGTACTAATATTAATATTTTATTAAAACAAACAAATTTTAGAGCTGATAGAATAAATATTATCAGATATATATGAGTGACGTGTGTGTTTATAATGGTATTATTGATATAACACTCCTAACTCAAAATGTATTTTCATACAGTATGAATTATTTTAGTATATACTCTAGAAAATATTATAAATATTAGCTTCAAGGTTTCGTAGACATACATTTATGTTTTGAGTTATTATACTCACCATGATAGATTTTGAACAATTTAAATGCCTACTTCTAATAGATTAAAAACCTTCTTCCGGTTCTTCTAATTTTATGTAATTTATTGCAATCCGGCCTCTATGTAGCGTGGAAACAAAATAACATATGTTTTGCAGTATTTAATAAAAATTTTAAAACATCAAAAATGTGCATTTTGATCGAAACTGGTCATTTCAAAGTGTTCGGATGTATAACATATAACATAATACCTTGAAATACTTTTCTCTATCATTCATTTTTACTAAGTTATATTGTAAAATAACATGAAATTTATACATGTAATTTTAATATTGGAACCGTGCTAAATTGAAAGCCAAAAATAATAATAATAATTTTAAGTTAAATTATAATATCCTTGAATATTAAAAAAAATTTATTAATAATATATTTTATAAACTTGAAAGCTATTTCATACTAAATTTAAAATTCGAGCATTCATTAAAAAATAATACATGGTTGTAATAATTATTCATACGGTTTAAAAATAATACTTGTTAAAGGAAGAAGAAAATTATGAACAGTTCATGTAAAAGTGACACAAATGTTAGAAACATTTTTTAAATTTTTGAACTAGATTTAACATAAATAATAGCAATAAAATTAATAAACAACAACAAAATCTTAACCTCCTCGGTCCTCTTGTATCACATGTGATACAAAAGTCTTATAATTTTTTGTGAAGGCTAAACAGCAAAAACAAATTTGGGACCGGTTGTATCACAAGAAATACAAAGGGAAATACCTCGTATAATTTTCTCCTTTAGTCAACACATGGTAGTACCTGTTCATGATAACGATTTCTAGTAGCGTCTCTGAATCAAAACAAGATGTGTGCATGTCATCGAAGTAAGTATTTTTTTTTCTTATTTATATACACATATTAAACTATTTTTAAAATATGCTTTTTCCTTGTATATGTTCACTTTACTAGTTAACAGCAAAATAAGAAATTTTTAGTGAAATATGAAAGCATAAAGACTTGTGAAATTTGTTTGTATCGCTTGTGATACAATGGGACCCAATCACTTATGAACATTCTTTTTAAGTCAATTTTATTTTAATCTTTAATTATATTTGGAGGGGGGGGGGTATTTGAAGATTGATAGAAGTATTTCTTGTGTTAAAATCTTTAGTTGAGATGTTTGTTTTTCATTTTCACCCATTTTTTCTGATAATTTTTTTTTATTTAATAAGTATTTTTTAATGAAATATTTGACACCAGATGAAATTTTAGAGCTGATGAATCTCGATGATTCTGATTTGAGTCCAATTTGAGAAATGAAAAGGGATCGGCCTTAACAACTGTTCAATGTACAGACTGTAAGGTTTTTCTATGCTTTACAACTACTAGAAATGGTTTAAAGGCATTTCACGAATAAAAAAAAAATAGTGTTATTGTAATAATACTACTAATATGTACCAAAAACGCACCAATTAAACTTAATTTTCACGTTGAATTTATTAAATGTATGCATTGTGATTAAAGACTTAGATTAAATTAATTACTTTCAATCTTGCTTAATACTGAAAAAATTCTGATTGTAGTGTCTTGTTCCTGATGTATCACATGTGATACATCCCCCAGCTCCTATAAATTAAAAAAAAAACTATTGTCCTTTTCTACATCAGAGTGTGTGATCAAAACAACTATTTAAGTACCTCTTACAAAATGTCAAGCTTTCATTTTTGTCTCGGGTCTGAGGAGAATACGAATAAATAATAAGGATTTTGAATTCTAGAAACACGTAAGTGGAATAAATCTGCATGTGGACTGCAAGACTCCAGAAAAACTAAACAATTATATTTTGTACATCATAATTATATCTACTAAATTTGAAGGTGAATTTAAAATCGAGAGACTTTCAACAATTGCCCAGCTATTTTAAATATCTTTTGTATAATGCTTACAGAGATATGCCATGGATACATACAAATTATTTCTCTTGATTTGTCCCAGCTTGTTCCGTTTTTGACATATAGTCTTAGAATGGAAAAAAAATTGGTTTTATTAATATTAAAAATGTCATTTCTGTAAAAAATACTTCATGTTGAGATAACTTCTCATTTTTTAAATAAATAAATAACTAAATATTGTCTTTTTTTAAACATTTTCTTTTCTTACCTCACAAAAACTCTACTTAACCCTTAAATGTATGAATTTTTATTTTCAATAAATACAATTTAAAATTAAGCGTGAAATGTGTGTAGTTAACAGAACAAGTACGGAAAAGCAAACGTATAGGTTTATTTTTTTAAATTTCAAAAAACATTACAAAAAAGTTACATTTTTTTGTTTTATGAGTATTTGCAAAAATATAAATATTAATTGTTACTCTTATCTTGTATTAATCCAAAAACAATTTTTCCTGCATGTCACTATTTTTTACATAACTAATCGTAATTCATAACACCTGTCGAAATGAAATTAAAATCAGATAGCGCGTCAAAATTGAAAACTGTCTCAGATAAAGTTGTAAACTGTCAAAGATTCTAGATGCGCTAGGTAATGATAAAACTTTGGTAAAATTTAAATTAAAGAAAAAAAAAACACTATGCAAAGATTACTACATAAAGAGGTATGAGGTTTTAAATATACGATGCAGATCTGCATCGCAATGCATATAATGTTAACCCCTTAACCCTTTATCTATCGACGGTACTCACTTTAAAGTACCACTTACTTTAAAGTTACATAGAATAACCATTTTTACGCATACTCTGACGATACTAGCAAGAATATTCTTTTAAATCCAATCTTTCAACACATATGGCAACACGGGTCCTATGATGAGTATTTTAGCGGGGAAGGCGAAAATAGTTTTACAGCAGAAGTTGCGTTTTCAACTGACATTTTGATCGGATTGGTAAGATTGTTCTTTTTGTTCCGAAAAAGTAGTTCATGTCAAAAGGTAAGTGTTATATTTTTTATATGTTAAGTAAGACCTTAGAAAACGATTTGACTATTTATTTTAAGAGAACAGTGTATATAATTAATTTTACTGTTGAATAACTTTGTGGTACTTTTAAGAACCGACACTAGGTGTTGAAGCAAGAACTTAGTTTCTTTTTCCGTCCGTATGGTTTATTGTTGTTTTTTTTTGTTGTGTTTTAGAGTCATCACTACAGTGCAATAGACTTATACTTTTTTGACATTTCTTTTAGCTTAACTTATATATTTTGCTTTTTATTGTTCTATCTTAACGTTTTCAAAAAATTTTAAACTTTAAATCTGAGCTTTTTTTTTTGTTACACAATTAATTGAAATATCTATTCATATTTCAAAAATTAATAACATTTTAGTTTCTTTATGTGTAACTGAGATTTAACAATAATAGGAAATTTTCAAGGTGTAATTATTATTATTATTTCCTCTTCTTAGAATGTCTGGAAAAAAGAAACTCTGTCTTCAAGAGGCTTTGGATTTATTACAGAACCTACTATCTGAAATCAATGATGCACTAACAGATGATTTTTCAGATTAAGAAGTCCCCGCAAACTATCTGCTGAATTTTTCGTTAGATTCTTAGGATGACGATCAAGGAACTCAACCCAAGGTGCAGTAATTCAAGCTAAGAAAATACAGTATTTCTTACCCCAAGATGTAGCACTTTAAAAAACAATCAGTTGAAACCTCACTCAAAATGCACAACGTGTAATGAATTTCTGTGTATTAATGGGAAAAAACCTTTTCTTTGAATATCATTAAATTAAGTTTATGTGTAAAAAAAGCAAATAAATTTTAAATATTTAATAATCTTAAAAAATAAATTTTTTGTGAAGTAAAATATTAGTGTTCTTTGGTTATTTAGCATTTTTAAGAGTTAAAAATACCATTCGGTCTTTTCGTATTCTGAGAATATTTGAAACTTTTGTGGACTTAGGGTACTTTAAAGTACCAATTTAATTAATTAGCTCTAACGAATTAAATTTCCCAAAGTTAAGTATTTTATTTATGTATATCCCTTAATTTTCATATGCAGAGATTCAAAAAATATATTGCAGAAAAAAATTTGCAGTCAATCATTATGCGGTAGATAAAGGGTTAACTGCCACCGGCGTATATATACGTCTCACTCAACCGGTGCGTTAAATGACCCGATTTTAGAATGCAATAAAATGACCTTGACAGTGTTTGAAAAGAATTTACTTATTTTAGAGAAAACTTTGCTTTTTTATGTCTTTTATTTTCCTTTCAATACACCACATTCGCGTGCCTGTGTGAAAAATGGCGACACTGGGGAGTGAATTGCGTATCTTTTAACTGGCAGTTAAGGGTTAAAGGGACTCTAGAATACACAAAACGAAAGATACCGCTAAATTTTTTCTCTTCAATTGAACTCTGCTCCCCGAAAATCTGAGGCAATTCTTCTCAAATGAGGAAACCCTGGGCGTCGTTAACACATTTGTCACATACGCCTGTCGCGCCCTCCCCAGAATCCCCAACAACCCTTTCAACTACTTTTTTTACCTTCCTTCCACTAAAAAAACAAACAAAAAAGAAAGGAAAAGAAAAGTTTCTTCGAAAGTGATCGCTTTCTCCCAAATCAAAAAACATCAAGAAAATAATTACAAAATAATTGCAAATTGATCTCGACGCGTTTCCGTCCCCCTCTTAAATATATATCTTTTTATTAGTTGCGTTCCCTTTAATAACAGCTCGCCCAAATCCCGTGAATGGAAATGAAGAAGGCTCTTTAATGATCCCAGGTAGGGAGTCATTATTCATTTGGCAATGAAGCAGCTTTTCATCGAGGTGTGAAAATGATAGTTTTTAGCTGCTCGCTTTCTCACTCTTCTCCAGGGGACCTATTAATTTTTTGTCTCGACCGCCACGATGACATTCACATATTAAAATAATGATTGTGAGTACAACGAAAAAAGAAAGGCCTCTGAGCTGTTTTCATTCTTTGGATTTCTAAGTAATCTCCCGACTTTTATTTGGTTAGGGATATCTGTCATCTTTCTTTCTTTCTTTTTTTTAATGTTTGATTTGAGACACCAACTGGTCAGAGGTGTTGTCGTAGTCTTAATGAATGGTACACGCCCCCTTCCTTGATATGGAATATATTAAATGTCTCACAATCATTTTGTCGCTTGAAAAGTAAGTCGTAGTTTGTTGTTCTCGGTGCTTGGGAAAAGTTCTTTTCTTTAAAGGACATCGTTTTTTTCCTTAAAAACTTTACTGTTTTCAATTTTGAGATAAAAATCCACCTTTGTACTTTCATTATATATATATACCTCATTTAATACAATTAATTGATTGCACTAAAGTAATGCATTAAATGACTATGCAACGAATGAAACATTATTTCTGGAGGAATATAAGTAATTCTTTCCGATCAAATTTTGTTTATATTTGCATGTCATCTAAAATTAATAAAAAATAATAATTGGGTGAAAAGTAAAAGTAATGGGGCGTTTTTAGTGTTTAATGCTGACAAAATAAGGAAAAAAATCTTTACATTATAACTGACACATATTTTAAGTTCTTTAGTTAATAGTAAATCTAACAGTACAGTAATACACCAAAATTTCACGAAAGGCGGGAATTATCTAAGTCGGGGTTTAATTTCCCATACAAGTACATATAAATTATTTTTAGTTGGAACAGGAGACGCGAAAGAAACCAATATTTGAGGGGGGAGGGAATGTTTAATAAAATGTTGAGTAACACAAATACAAAATTGCAACAACAAAAAAAGAAGTTTTTTTTTATGTAGACGGTTTTATAAAATCTAACAAAATGGTCTGCTGGCTCAAAAACTTTTTTTTTTGCTCTCCCAAAATTTCCTCGTAGCATGCTAATAAATTTTTTATTCATTCTTTTGTTGAAAAAGTACGTTCTTCGTTTGAGTCTATGTTTTCTAAGATTTTTAAACCTCTTTAAAATACATTGAGACCTTCTGTCAAATTCTCAAACGTCATTCGATCTTCTGATTGAACTGGGCCCCCCAATGACTCAAATTCTTCAATGTCATGCTTTTGCTCTTGCATTTATGTGAGCTCATCACTTGTCAGCTCCTAATCGTGGGAATCCAGCAGTTCTTGAACGTCACGCTATCCATTTTTAAATTTATTCACATGGCAAGATCGACAACTTCTTCGATCACTAAATCAATTTCATCAGACAAACGAGTCAGTTGTATAGCTGTCAAACAAAAGACGAATCGAGGAGATTTGAAAATCGCGTAACTCCAGGTTCACTTAGTCGGAGTAGCTTAAGTCGAGGTATTATTGTAACAGAAACAGTCTAAGTTTTTTGTATCATTTTTCCCTTTCCTAATTTGGACATCATGCAATAAGACAGAATATAATTTTTTTTGAAACTTTCGGCTTGTTTCAATTCACTTTTTTAGATTTTCCCCTTTTCTTCAATCAATTTACATGCTGTTCTATTTGTATTGAATTATTATTCAAGATTATTTAATGTAAATTTTTTTGTCCATACATTTTCTTCAACTTAAGTTCTCATTTTTTTACATTCTTCTTTGCTGTTAATAGTCCATTTGAATACGCGTCATGATATCGGCAACATCCAGTGAGTCGAAGCCTAAATCGCGTCTATGTTTCACGGCGTCTGATGAGAATGCATACATTTGAGAGAAGAAACCAAAAATAACATTAACGCGCATTAAAAAAAAGTACCTTTTTTCACACGATTTTCGTAATATTTTCACTTATTTACTTGATTTTATGCATACCCGAGCATTTCGGATATTGTAATCTTCACAAAATAGGATCAAGGATAGTTTAACTCAGCGTTCTATTGAAGCGTAATATTTTATTAAAAAAAGGTAAATCTTATAACAGGAAAAAGAAAGCAATAATAACCAAAGAGCACGCAATGAGGCTGTATAAAAACAGAGCATAAGTTATCTCTGTCGACTTTTTGTCACGAGCTATGTCTTTAAGCAACCGAGATTGTGCATTCGTCCATACTAATCACTGCGCTTGAACTTGACCAAGCAGAATTGTTCATTTTAGCAATATCATTGTAGTAGGAACATTTTGGCAAGAATATTTGACAGAAAAAACCGCATAATAGTTTCTCAATTAGTACCAAATGAAATTTATAACACAAATTACAAACCGTACTATAGAGAAGGTTCAGCACCAGGTAAAGCCTAAATGGGGAATACACAGGCAAACGCACACGCACGCACGCTCATACACTCAC
Organism: Trichonephila clavata; assembly: GCA_019973975.1. Lineage (NCBI taxonomy): Eukaryota > Metazoa > Arthropoda > Arachnida > Araneae > Nephilidae > Trichonephila > Trichonephila clavata. The sequence goes on along the minus strand of BMAO01026455.1, from coordinate 69,207 downwards.
ACACATACATCCACGCACACACATATATATAGTGTTTAAAAAGTTAGCGATTGTGCTTAACTTATTATTACTTGAAATAAGTACACTTAAACCAGCTTGGTTCGTCTTAGCAGTAACTTTCCATCGAATGGTGGTAAATAGATTGCTCGGGTTTAGTATTTTCGAGCAGTTACTGTCATTTTGGTGTTGCTCTAAATAATCAAGAAAAGCTTTGACTTGTGTTACAACAGATTAGGACATTCCTCTTCGATATGAGATTGCCTTCTTCTGAAGGGTAAGACACAGTTCCAGTAACGCATTGTACATCAATTGTTATTCATTATTTCATATCCAGGTAAATTACTGATTTCCCTTAATCAATCACACATTGCTTCATCGTCAACAATTTCGCTTTCATTATCTTGTAAACTATTCACATCTTGAAAAGTGTTCCAGATTGCAGGCATTGTTTCACACACACACAAAACTGTCTTTAAAATCAAAAAACTCCTCATCACTTGTCTGTAAAATTTTCCGCTGTGATATATTAATTTCTAAGAAAGAGAGAGAGAGAGAGAGAGCAAACGTTATGTAGTAAGTGACATGCAACATTTTCAGATTTTCTCTTGAATTCACGTCTTGTTTTACTTTCCGTAAAATCGAATTTCGATCAAATTTGAACTCAAATTTCTTTAATAAATTTATTTAAAGATTGGTGATTTTTAAAAAAATTCTTAAGTTTTTTTCAAGGAATTCCAGGATAATCCGCTTCTGGATAATTGAAAGTCTACTATAATAAAAATGAGATAATTTTAATAATTGGTATCAGTTTAATTTTTAAGTCATTGTGCCCGGAAGAAAGAACATACTTTACAAACTATTAAAAAAAATCCACTGCTTTCTCAAATTATGATCGATACGCGAAAATTTTAGAAAAATTCTTTCCAGAAATCTTTCATCATTGTATTTTTTCAGCTGTTTAGTGAGATTTGTATGTTGGTAATGAAGAATTATTTATATTTGAAATGCAAAGTATATTTTTCAATTTTAGATGATTTCTTACAAAAAACAATAAATTACAGAAGGTCGTTCGCCCTTTATAGAAAAGATTTTGGCAGTTAACTTTTATCAATAAATAACGTATTTTTTTGAAGAAATTTGTTTCTATCTGATAACCATGATTCTTGACAATAGCTCTAGCTCGAATTTTTCATGAAAGTAAACTTTTTCTTAGTACTGTCATGCAAACTTTAATCCATCCCTCTTGAGCCATTTTCCAAAGTCCGTTCAGTGTTCTTGGATGCCGTTTTCCTAAAGCTCGTTTTAATAAATCGAAAGCACTAAAGTCCATTGCAGAAGAGTAGGGTGATTTTACACGTATTTCATCAAATGGGATACACTTTATTCCTGTTTCTGATTCTTTGCTAAATAAGCGGCAGTTTACTTAGACGTGTGACTAGAGGCTTTCTCCATATGATGCTCAACTTTATCAATGTCCATTCCATATCAGGCTGGAATTTCTTCTTCAAAAATTTGTTCTAAAATATTCTGCTGATAGTAGGGTGAATTATTTTTGGCTCTACTTGAGACTTTTTTGATTTTTAAATTGCCATTGTTATAGAAAGTCCTCCAACTATCATGAATCCAGGAGCATAACATACACCCCCCCCCCGCAACCCCTGAATCGCGCCAGGGGGTGGAGGGGCAGGATTCTAGGAGGTATCTCTTTGTAGTATTGAACTTGGGGGCCCAAAATCTGACTTTGCAGGGGGGCCCAAATGTTCTTCGTTACGCCACTGCATGAATCCCTTAGGAACTTTACTGTACACTGACGAAGCCCTTTTGTATAGTCAGTCCAATCAGTTGGGCAAAGGAAAATGGATCTTATTTTACAGCAGTCACTTATATATGCTCATACTTCATCGAGTGTTACTACAAATTCCCATTTTTCAGCAGCTAGATGTTTTTTACATAATTTTTTACAATTTACTTTTCTTTCAGCAATGTATTTTTTTAAAAAAGGAGACGAACTTTAAGCTTAAACATCTGTTTTAACTTTAAATCCTTATGAATGATTTTAATTACAGTTCCGGAAGGCATTCCTAGTTTCGATGCAATGAATCTTTCAGTCGGTGGATTTTCTCTTAGGATCAGGAACTTCACTTTCTTGATAGTTGCCTAAGTTTGAACAGTCTTAGGGTGAAGTTTCGTGATCATGTTTTCACTTTTACTTTCTCCTAGACGCTTTTTCCTTTTCATTCTTAATGCGTTATAAATACCTTTGATACCTTACAAAATTGTTTCCATAAAGTGCGAACGACCCTCTGTATTTTCAAATCAAATCACTTTAACATTATTATGCATTAAAATAGAAACGTGTTAAATGCCATTAAGTTGCAGCGCTACCTACATGTCATAATAACAAAAGATTTTAAATTTAAATTTTATCGTTAAGCCACTTATTATTATTAGCACTGTAATGTTTTGATTTTCTAATTCCAAGAAATTAAATCTTATTTAAATTTTTCTGTAGCATGTTCTTTAATTTCATTAGAGGTTTTAATCTTTCATAGCTCCCGTAGAGTGTTCATACATATGAAAAGAATGGTATATTCATAACTTTTTGCTGACTGATATAAACATGTTGCTTATAAAATAATTCCCATTTTATTTTAATTGGAAAATTTAATAACACTTGAAGCTTAATTTTATGATAAAAATCTCAAAACCTTACTAGGTTTGAAATCAATATTCTTCAATTCAATCTTCATATTTTACATCATTCATTTGTAATAACTATCATTTTTTGAACACTCTGCACATTATATTTCCATCAGTAAAGTTATATTATTCTTACGATTTAATACATTTCTAATATAATAAACCAAGTGAGAGAGAACAAATATTTCTTTTTTTTAACCCGTGTAAATAAATTCAGAAAAGACATAATGAATTATATATTAGGTCTATTTGTTTTATATGCTAAAAATGAATAAATACTGAAAAAAAATTATATACATGTATATTTAGATCTTAAAATAAAATCTTCAAGACTGTGGATGTGTTAAGAATACCAAGTAGTCTAGTAACCTTGCACATTGAATTCCGAAAGTAAATCGTCTTAAACTTTTAAATTAATTCAACTCAAAACGTTGTACTTTAGTAGAGCAATCGACAATGATAGACTTAACCACATCGCAATTTACGGTAAACTAAATAATTTGTTAATTGAAATATGCATGTCCTTCGGGAATTGTCATATAAACAAACGCTCCCGAGAACACTCCACGAGCGAAAAAAACGAGGTTTTAAAGCACTCCAGCTCCTAGGGGGTTGAGACCTTGAAGGTAATGGGTTTCCTTTCCTCGTTTTCCTATCATTCTAACATGTCATCGATATCGATTAAGCTTGACATTTTGTGGAACGCGCTGTGAAAAGCAATTTCACTGCCGTTCGTCTTTTTCTTTCCTCGTTCTGTTTTTAAACGGAAGAAAGAAAACCAGTAGCACCACTTGAGACAGTAGAACGTTCTACAATAACTACGAAAGCGTTTTAGCCGGTACTTTTTTATATAGAGTTACAGTGGAGAGTTTTCTACCCTTATTCAGATTTTTAATTCGTAATAATTTTATATTTCTAGTGATTACTTACTTTCTGAGTTACTAGAAAAAATATTCCAGTACCTTTCAAAAATTGTCAGAAATAAGAATTTTCATTTTATACAAAAATACTATCAAAACATAACAGAAAACAACTTGTGTGATTACAAAATTTTTGTGATATTTGATTCTGCTTTCGACTTAGCGGAGAATTTATAAAATGCTTATATATATGTGAATAATATTTAACGAATGAAACTTTTTGAAATACTAAGTTTTAATTCTTTGAAGTTGTTTTGGAATTTTATATGAACACCATATACATAGATTAAGAGAGAATGAAAAAGGAAGAATTAATTGAATAATACATCAAAACAATGAAATAAATATGTGAAAAAAGTACAGAAAGTATTGAATTGTTCTGAAAGTAATTTCGTTTTTTTCCCGACAGAAGATTTAATTGTACTTTTTCACACCCAATTTCACATTTAAGCGTCATAATCATTATATGTTTTGAAACCTGAGATGGCAAGGCTTGCTTGTGAAAAAGTCCTACTGATGCTAGGCAGTAATTTTTGCTTGGTGCCCTTCAAATATGTTAAGCGAAAAGCAGCATTTTCGGCATATTTTACTTTTTTACTATCGAAAAGATAAAAATGCTGTTCAAGCAAGTGAAAAATTAGTCAATGTGTATGGAGAAAATGTATTGACAGTACGCCAGTGCCAAAATTGATTTATAAAATTTCGATCTGTCAGTCTTGATGTTGAAGATGCACCACGTTCTTGAAGGCCAGTTGAAGACACAATAAAGGCATTATAAAGGCAGACAATAAATGCATTGTAAAGACACAATAAAGACATTAATTAATGTAAACCGGCGAACAACTACTCGTGAAATCGCTGAGAGGTTAAAATTAACGAATTCAAGTGTTCATGTTCAAGTTCTCAACATATGGTTTCCTCATGTTCTCAAGGAAAGAAATTTGTATCGTCGCGTTGATGTCTATGATTTACATCTCCAGCGTCATCAAAAAATGGTCCCTTTTGAAGAGAATCATCACTAGGGGTGAGAAAAGGGTTGTCTATAACAATATCAAACACAAGAGATCATGCAGTAAGCAGATGAGCCAGCTCAAAGCATTCTGAATGCCAATATTCATCAAAAAAGGTGATGCTATCTGAAGGGTGGGATTTCAAAGGAATTTTTTTTCGAGCTTTTACCGGACAACACAACGATTAATTCTGAAGTGTACTGTCATCAGCTGGATAAATTGAAAGTTTCCCTTAAACAAAAGAGGCCAGGATTGATCAACAAAAAAGGTTTAGTGTTCCACCAAGGTAATGCGAGACCTCATATAAGTTTTGTAACTCACCAAAAGCTTTTACAGCTTGAATGGAATGTACTGCCATACCCATCATATTCTTCAGATCTGGCACCTTCTAATTATTATTTGTTGTCTGAACGAAATATTTTTAGACGGTAAAACTTTTACTTCAAATCAGGAGGTCAAAAATCACCTGTATCAGTTTTTTACCAGCAAAAGAACAAAATTTTATGAACATAGAATCATGCTACTGCCAGAAAGATGGCAGAAGGTATTGGACGAGAATGGACATTATATAATTTAATAAAATATTTTTTCACTAAATAAAAATTGGTTTTTTTTGTCATTACACACACATAAAAAAATGAAATTATTTTCCAAACATCCCAATACGTTGAAACAAAAAACTGAAATGCTGCCCATCAGGTCAAAAAGCAATTTCGGACAAAATCAAATAAATTGGTTGATGATACAAATCTTTCCCTTTTGCGATGGAAATATCGAAAAAAGAAAGAGTACACTTAGCAAAACTTAGAAATAAACGAATGAATAGTTAACCGCATGATGATTTAAAAGTTATCCTTGTATAAGAAATAAAAAAATATTCTTGCAAAAGAATTAAAGAAATGGAAGTAATGATATGAGTTTAAAGCTTTTGTTGATTAAACAAAGTGCGCGTTACATTACCAGGATGTTATAAGAGATATAAGCTGATGATTCTACTACTACTTGATTGAGTACCGGTTGGTCTCTTGAGTAAAGTTCTGAAATATATATATTAGTGAAAAAAATGCTTAAGGATGTGTCCCTAAGAGTATACTGTGTAAGAAAGTAATTTTAATCTTTCACGACTAGACCACTGACAAGCTAACTTTGTGATCCAATTAATGTCTGGAAGATTTGAAAAATCAATCAAAATTTTACAGACGATTAATGAATGTGTTCATGATGTATATATGTTTTTAAGAAACTGTGTGACGAATCTATAAGGGTTTATACTAATTTCTTCTTTCTCCCTTTCAATCACAACCAACCTTCATGGAGAAACCGAACGTGATTTATGTAAATAAGGAATATTATATAAATTCGGTTTTCGCGAGTTGAAGAGAGCGAAGTGAGAAGTCAAGTTAAGTAAAGTAAAGTGAAGAGAGTGAGAGATCGACACGTAGTTGTTGACAAGTTAAGCGAGGTTGATACGTTTGATGTGCGCAAAGAGAAGTGGATTTGAAGATTGAAAAGCATTGAAATTAAATATTACGGAGCGTGAAGTCATCATCAATTCATCCAGCTAAATAGAGTGCCTGAAATTCTCCGTAAAGGATCTGCAGCATTAAGAAACAAGGTACCGTAAATTTGATTAATTAAAATCTGATTATTAGTGCGCGGCGTAGTTGTAAATGTGCGCGTTTAAGCTATCTTAGATTCAGTTGAAGTTCTGTAATATTATCCCCGTATTTATATATCTAACCTCTGCACTCTACCATAGTTATATACCTTAATTAGAATTGTGTTGTGTCTGTTCGTAATAACTGATAAGAATCAATAAATCAGTTTGAATTGGAATAATGTCTTTGGATCATTTAGTTCCTCCTACACATGTAGCCGAGTTTTCAGATAAACAGGAAGGTAGGAATGTAAGGAGTGACTACAGGTCACCACAACTGTGTACGAGTATATATGTACTAAGATTTTCACTGTTCAAGAAAGAATAATAAAATTCTAGAGTTTCTTTTCATCAATCTCTAATAAATGTGTTAAGAAGACCTTGATAAAGTAACATATGAGCATATTAGCGTTTTAAATGAATGAATATTTGTTGTTGTCACACTATGAAGCTACACGAGGGCTATTGATCATGGATCTCGTAATTTTGAACCACTGTCAATCGACGAGGACAAATACGAGGACAAATCTGAGATGGCACCTCCTTCCTAAACTACCACACCAGGTCTTCGGGAGAATTTTGAGTCAACAGATTTAACGTGCATCAGCCTCCTTTACACAGTGGGTCCCTGGACATGAGACTGTGAGCAAAACCACTAGACAACAGCATCAACTATTTTAAATTAAAGTGTTATGTAAAAACTTCCACATAAAACATCCTCTTATTAATCAACAAAGATAATTTCTTATTTTAGCTCATGCAACGAAGATTTATGATCTTAAGAGTATAAAATCGTATTATTGTATTGTAAATAAAAATAGTATAATGTTGATATCACTCTTCCAATATACGAGGGTAATTCGGAAACTAACCGCCGTTTGGGCGTGGCGCTGGAAGTACGATTCGGAGCGCCCTCGTTTGAATGCTCGAGCAATCTCTGATTCAGTAAGCTTCCAGTCGGCGAATGAAAATGTCGTAGGCCCAAGAGGTTGAAAATTATAACGTGACAAAATGTGTGCCACCATAGAAAATCCCGCGAAATGTAAGGTGCGAGGAGTGATAAATTTCCTTGGACCAAAACAAAAAAAAAAAACTGTCAGTAGCGGATATCCTTCGTAAAGTGTGTGCCGTATATGGGCCAAACATTTTGAGTGAAGGTGTAGTACGTCAATGGATACGCTTTTTCAAGGACGGAAGAACAAACATCCATGAGGAATCATGGAACGCTGTCTGTAGTGAGTGCTGATCTCATGCGATTACCATCTAATCACTGCAATGAAGTGGCTGGGGAGACAGCAATTCGCTGACTACGAGGAACTTAAAAACGCGTGACACATTGGTTTAAATCGCAGGTGGTCACTTTCTATACAGAAGGAATTGGTAAAACGGAATGACAAGGGCTTGAATAATGGGGGAAATTATGTTGAAAAATAGAGGAGAGTTGTACCTTTGATATGTAAATAAATTTTTTTCGCCCTCTGTCCTAGTTTGTTTCTTACAGCGATTCGGAGGTTACTTTCCGAATTGCCCTCGTATTTAATCTAAAAACATATGATATCTAAATGGTAAAAACGATCTTTTTTCAAACTTCTTTTTTTTTTCAATTTACTCAAACATTTTACCTTACTTGGAACTTTCCTTTTGGTCTGAGATGGTAAAGCAATATTTTAATTATTTGTCTCCATTTATTCATCTACACAGTCGTAAATATTATATATTACCATTTCTTGTTTTTCTGGTCTTTTATAACTACCTACAGACACTTCCTTATCTCTCTAAACATATTTAAGTACTGAAAATAAAATTCTGTATTCCTATTGCTGAATCCTGCACTAGGTTTTCAGTATCTTAATAGCTCATGAAAGAAAATATTTTTTAAGCAGTAAAAAAATACTCTTTCACAACAGAAGTCCCCATAATATCGTTTAGAAATTTTGTTATGTTTTTCATCACCATTAACCTGATTGAAACTCAGCAGGATTGTATATTAACTGAGTTTCAATAATCTTTTAGTGACTCTTGATGGTAAAGGATATTTTTCCTAGTATCATAAACTATTTAAAAGTTTCCCATGTTGAATACCATTTTCCTCCATTTCGCTAACTTCAATTTCGTTAATCCGCCCACCCAAATTTAAAGAATATATAATTACGATATAGTTTTTACTTCAGAAGTTTTTCCATGAAAATTCTTGTTAATTTATGGGTAAAATAAAAAGAGAAGCAGAAAGATATATATAAAAAAGAAGACAGAGAACCTTTTAGAATGAAAGACGATATCCATTTTTAAAAAATGCAAGAATTATTCTTTGATATCCATGCAAGTATTATAATCAATGCCGAATTATATCTCTAAGCTTTTTAGAAAACATTTTTAATGTGTGCGTATAATATTTCTAAAACAACTACGCTTGAAAATTCATATTTTTAAGCCTTTTTTAACTATTACATTAATTTAATTTTTCATTAACTTCATTATTATTTTTATATAAATCAACTTACAAATTCTTTTTGTGTAGAATTTTATATATATGAAGAAAGAAACGGGATATTTGTAACATGAAATGGAATTTTGCTCAAAAGAATAAAATATCTGCAAACTCGAATGATTGAGGAAGAGTTACATTAACGTCGCACTTTCAAGCAGCCCGATGGGCTATTGGCGACGTACTTGTAATATTGAGCCTCGGTCAAGTGACGAAGACAACACCTGAGCTCTGACACCACCCTCTCCAAGCTAACACATCACATCAATGGGAAGACATTGAGCCTCAAACGATTTAACGTACAACGACGTGTCTTCACTGGCACCAGGATTCGAATTCGCTACCCTCCGGCCACAAGCTCATGAGCATAACCACTAGGCTAGGAACTCGAACAAAAATCGTTGTATCAGAGTGAGAGTTACATCAACGTTGCACTATAAAGCTGAACGAGGTCAATTGATGACGGACCTCGTAATTGAAAACCATGGTCAAGTGAAGAGGACAACACTCGAGCTGGCATCCTGTTTCCTGATCTTCACATCAACGGGAAGACGTTTGAGCCTTGACATATTTATTGTGCATCGGCCCCTCTGCACGGCGGGGTCTTTAGCGGTACTAGGTTCAAACTCATGTCACGCCAGCTACGAGTCCTGACCTTGACCGCTAAGGTACCGCGGACACGTTCAGTTACAGAAGATTAACAATATAGTTTATTATACCACTCCAGAAATCATATTTTTTTACATATAAATATTTTTTAAATGTAATAAATCATAACTGATGTAAATAATATACTTTTGTGGTGAAAATTATTTAAATATTTAATTATATTAGAACTGAGTTTTCTTTTAATACTAAAAATATTTGTACTGAAGAATTTTTTCAAGTATATATGAATATCCCTTTAGATAAGTCAAAAATATTTCCTTCTCTATCGCTTATTTTATGAGAGCAATAAAATGATAGGATTAGGTTTTCAGACCTCGCAAGTCTTAAATGGAGTGAAACAAGATTCTTATCGCCCACCGACACTAAAAAGCCTTTTATCAAATCTTTCCAGTCTTCAACTGCACGTCAAGAGTTAATGAGCATATGATGTATTGTCTAATAACTGAAAAATAATTATAAGTTACTTTAGAAGTGTTTTAAAATATTCTAGATTGACAAGGACCTTGTCTGAGCGATCCATTATGCTAAATTAAATGCTGTAGACCAGTAGTCAGTTGCATAACGCGATTGACGCCAAGGTATATGTGAGACTCTTACGAAATAAACTTCTCACTTTTTTTCTTGGAGAGTTTATAGATATAGGATAAGGGGAAAAAAGGTTAATTCATTTCTAAATGTAGCTATCAAGTAGTTTTGAATATCATTTAGATCATTTATATTTAGTAATTGCTCACTCTTATAATTGTCAATTCGATGTCAAATTGTTATGTTATCTAAGTATGCACAAAATGAAGTACTAATTGATTTTGAAGCAATCGCATCAGAATCAAGTTCTTTAAAATGCTATGCCAACAAATAGTTAACGGTGAATAAGAATAATATGGGGGGGGGGGCGACTCTGGATGTATATTTCAAGTTAGGCGTTTTGACGAAACGTTGTAGCGGCAACAGTTAAAACACGTACCCACGCAGTAAATGTGTTCGAAAATATATCATTGATTCATGTGTAAAGAACCGAATATCAACGAAAATAAATAATTATTTATGACAAGAAAGTTAAATTGTGTGTGTGCACAAAGACACCAATTCAATATATTATTCAGTGGCCATGGTAGCCTAGTGGTCAAGGTAACGGACTCGTGACCTGTGTGCCATAAGCTCGAGCCTGTACCGCTGAAGACCCGCCGTGCAGAGAGGACCGATGCACGTTAAATCTGTCGAGGCTCAAACGTCCTCCTTTTGGTGTGGTGTGGAAGTTAGGAGAAGGGGGGCCAGCTCAGGTGCTGTTCTCGTTACTAGACCTTGGTTCAAAATTTTGAGATCCTCCATCACCAAAAGCCCTCGAGTAGTTAAACAGTACTGTTCACTCACTCACCCAATATATTATTGAATTGTCCAGAGAAAGAGGATACTCTTGTGCTAAGACACATCATATTAAAAATACTAACATCCCTCTTATGCCAACGCCCCCGTGCTGTTTATCTTATAATGAAAAGCAATTTCTGAAGAAAGAAATACACTGCTGGCCACCATAAATGCAACACCAAAAAAGATAAGAGATAGCACAACAAAATTTATTTTGGGGATAACATGTTGACCAAGTATCAAATGATTAGATTTATACACTTCTGTTAAGTGTGGTTCCTGCCAGAATCAATAGCCAGAGTAGCCGCCATTGTTGGAGATCACCGCTGCCACACCCCTCGGCATTGATTCAAAGAGACTTTGGATGTGTTCTTGGGGTACAGCAGACCAAGCAGCTTTCACACGTTGCCAAAGTTGAACTGGTGTGGCAGCTGGGGGTGTAATCTGGGTCAATCGTTGAGCAACCATGGACCACATGTTTTCTATCGGCGAAAGATCCGGAGAGCGAACCGGCCAGGGAAGCAATTCAATCTGGTGATTGATGAAGAACCTTTGGACAATGCGTGCCACGTGTGATCGCGCATTATCCTGTTGAAATATGGCTGTGGCCAAGCCCTGAAGGTAAGGAAGGACAACTGGCTCCAACACCTCAGAGATGTAGCGCTGGCTATTTAAAGTACCAGCAATGCGTACCAGAAGAGTGCGAGAGTAATATCCATTACCGCCCCATACCATAATACCCAGTGCAGGACCAGTGTGGCGGTGCATAACGCAGCTGTTCAGCATCCTCTCTCCACGGTGTCTCCAGACTCGAATCCGACCATCGTGGTGTTGCAGACAGATGCGTGACTCGTCAGTAAAGACAATTTCATTCCATTCTGCTGCCCACATCCTTTTTTCATCGCACCATTGGCGGTGTAGACGTCTGTGGTTCTGCGTCAAGGGTAGACCAAGCAATGGACGTCTTGCGGACAGACCACTCTGCTGTAAACGGCGTCGAATGATACGCGCAGACACTGAATGATGCGTTACAGACTCAATATGCTGTGCTATGGTTCGTGATGTGACTAAGCGATCCATCACTGCCATGTGGACAATTTGCTTGTCCTCACGTGAAGTGGTGCACTGAGGTGGATGCGATCGACCACGTCGGTCCATCGTGCCTTCCTGCATCCAACGGTCACATATCCGCATTACAGTTGTTTGGTTTCGTCCAACATGACTACCGATTTCCCTGAAAGATAATCCACAATCTCGGTAGGCCACTATCCTTCCTCTGTCGAACTCGGATACTTGATCAAAAGCTGATCGCTGTTTTCTACGAGGCATAACTGATCGTTTTTTGAAAAAGCACAAGAAAAACACAATTGCCGAACTTGAAATCGTCGAAATATCCAAGATTAATATAGCGCTTTGAGGTGGCGCCACAGGCGTGCGTGATGTGTGTCTGCGCTGAAATTCTAATCATTTGCATATCTCTCCTCCGCTAATGCATGTTGTAAATTTCATGTTATTTGCGTGCTTCCTTCAGGGTGTTGCATTTACGGTGGCCAGCAGTGTAGATGATTTTGCTTCCAATTTCCGTAGTATTGAAAACGATGACAATTTCGTTCATGAAATAACGTTCCTCTATTTAAAACAGTTTGCTAACTTTACTGAAGTATATTAGAACTTGGTCGGAAAAGGTAAGATGAATGCAAGAATTATGTAAATAGGAAACGCAGTGCAGGATTTAAACCCCCTTCCCCCTCTCTGAAAGTCGATTTTTGTCAAACCAAAATCTTAATGCAACTCTTCTTAATGAAAGGAACATGTGTGTCAAATTTCAAGTCTGTTAGTTTAATAGTTCTGGAGATCTTATGACGAGAGAGAGTAAGTTATATATATATATATATATATAAAATCAAAGATCTCTCTTACTTTTTATATCATAGCTTTTACAAAAAAATCCTTCAATTTCATTAGTTACTAATTATATACCTTCATTATCTTTCTGCAGTGGATCTGGAATCTTTTTGCCCCCTTGAGTAGATGTGGAAGAACAAGGAAAGACGTTGGATTTGCTGCGGGTTCCAGTCATGTTCCAGACCATGAAGGAAGGGTTAATGTTGAAAGAGAAAACATATAATATGCTCTTCAAGGATGTATTTGAGGAAATTGAAAGTTAAAATGTATCAAAAGCCACCAACAAGTAATTAATGATCACTGCTAATACTGTTAGCCATACTCTCTTGCTACAGTTCTTAATATTTATTAAATAAAATATCCTTTGTTTTTCAAGAAGCAATCCTTTTCAGTTTTTTGTCCAATTCTTGCGTAATATATGAACATTATTTTTTGTTTTCGATTTCAGTCCTACGTATACTTCAATAATACATATAATAAATGCTTCATTGATTAATTAATTTTAATTCTAAAATCAGTGTTCACATGCATAAGTTTTGTAAACATTTGCAGTTAGGTTTGAATATATGGGGTAATTTCGTACGAAATTAATTGTAAGGTTAGAAATACTTATTATGGTATGTTTGTATTAATATTTATACAAAATTAATTGAAACTCCAGAACGGAAAAGAATTATCAAGGTTTACCTAAGTTTTTAAAGTTATAATTGACAAAATTTCTCTCCAGGTAGGTAAAGATAACAACAAAAATAAAAGGAAAAAATAATAATAATAAAATATTTTGAAGAAAAATTAATTTATCATTATTCTCGTTCAGTTTTGGACTGTGTGTTTCTTTTTTTTAAATCTGCATTTCTATCAATATTCAAATAGTAGTTTTCTTTTTAACTTTTTTGCACCTACATGAATTTAAAATTTTTTTTAATTTGACCCGTTTTTAGTCTAGAATTTGTAAATTTCTTGATGCAGTATTTTCTTAGAATTTAGAATCTCATAAATTCAAAATACATATACAAATAATGTTTACAAGTGTTTTTTATTTTAAATAACTGAATCCCTTTAATGAACTTTTCCTGGAAAGTTTTTAAATTGACCAAGTTTTTAAGTAAAACAGAATGCGTAGATATAAAGTAAATTAAACCATTAGCAAGTACATAAAAACTTCAATTTCTCTTAATTTATCTAATTATATATTATGTTTTTCATCAAATAGAATCGGATTAATAAAACGATCTCAGAATTTAAGTAATACGCATAAATATGTCAAAAATATCTATCTTTTGGAGATAAAATAAAATATCTTAAAAACGGGATATTTATAAATAAGTTTGAATTAAAACCAATTCACAAATGTTTTGCTGTTGAAAAAATTTCAAATACTAAATGAAATCCCCCAGAGCAATTGTCTTTCCTAGAATCTTTTTAAACGATGTTCAAAGCGAAGTGTTACTTAAAGTGTATCTTTCAAGAGTTCTATGCATTTATATATGCAAATGCAAAAAGAGGAATGCCGCATGTGTCATGTAAAACTATACTACTGCCACTCCTGAATTCATTTCTTTTCAAACCCCATTAGCGATGCAAATGTCAACTAAATATAAGCATTTACCTATGGAGAATCAGCAATGTGATGATTTATGGAGTGATAATGAAATGGTATACTAGGTACACAGCGCAATGGTTTTATTTCGAAATGAGTATTGTAATATATTTAATTCAAATTAATTTTTTTGAAGATAAAATAAAACATATGCACCTTTTACTGTTTGAAAGTGTTTGCTGAACCTATGTGGGCCGCAAAACTTTATTTTAAAATGTATCGCAAAGAAAACAGCATTCATTATTCTAGTCAATGTAAGGGATTTGTTTTTTAAAAAGGCTTTTGAGATAGAGAGAGAATCTTGTGCCATCAAAAACATAATAAAATTTCTCCATAGTTCACATTCTTCAGAGCAACTAGTATCAATTATTTTCCAAGTAATTTTTACTTATACATTTGAAAAGGCATATTACCATTTGTTCATCTAAGAATAAAGTTTTCCATTGTACGTTAAGTAGGATTACAGTTAAAATTTCAACTGATTTCTTAAATTTTATTTTAATAGGGCAGACAGTCAAACAAAAGAATTTAAAAATCTTTTAATTAATAAAAAGAATAGAAAAAAAAATACTGTGCTGATTTTCAACGTCATAACTGCGTTCAATAACATAATCGTTTTAAAATGTAAAAAAGTTAAACAAAAATCAAACAAAAAAATTCAGACCATAATTTTGTGAATAAAATCTATAAATAACAAGTAAGAAATAATACACAAATAAGTAATTTCATATATCTCATATAACATATCGTGATATATAAAGTGAATTGAGCTTTAAAAGATCTCATTTCGTCGTTAACTCTTCTGAATCCTTAGTAAGACAATTGAACTTTAAAACTAATGACTAGGTAACGTTATTGTGAGAGTTCCCCACAATGAATGACAATCAACGCACCATGAAAGAGTTGTCACAATGCAACAAAAATCAGTGGATGAGAACATGCATAAGAACAAAGAAACGATAACATTCCAAAACAACTGAGTACCTTATTCCAGAATGCGTTTGTTTCACAAAGTGATGAAATTAATAAAGCACTTATCGAATGAGCTAAATTCATGTGACGCCATAGTCACATGATAATGACAAACACGTGTTTCTAGCCAATTAGTTCATAATTTTATGTGACATCATAATCATATAATAAATTCTATCATATGTTTCCAGCTAATTAGTTCATGCGCTTCGTTGTTTCCAACCTTTTCTCTTTTCAGAAACTTTCTTTTAAAAAGATCATAATTGTTAACAATAATATCTTACATAAGTAAGCAAAATATACTTAATTTAAAAATACTGGAATAAAATAATATTTTTTTTAATTTTAAAATCTTTTTGAAAAGAATTTTTTCTTCATTACCTTTAAGCATCTTTACCCAATTATGAAATTTGAAATTTTGTATAAGTTTTACAAACAAAACAACAAGCCCAAGTTGGTTTAATGTCAACTTTGAATTAAGTCGGGAACACATGATTGTCTTTATCATGTGACCTGCCATAAACTGAACCCATTTTGGCCAGGGTGTAAATTATTATCTGGCGAGCTCTAGACCTGTAAAATTCCAGACGGTGTCCTGACATGATTTCTTGCGAAATAGCCTCCACTGTCTAAAAATATCAATAACATTCTGGAATAGTTGTAGACACTTTCCGATCAAATGAACTGTTCGAGGAAGAAAATACGAGAATTATTCCCAAGAAAAGAAGTTAGACAAGACGGTAGTTGGGTAAGAAAACGTTCAACGAACTTTTCATTAAAAAAATTGTGCCAAGGGCAGCCAAAGAGATTTTATCCTACTACCAGAATAGGCATAACAAATTAGGCCGACAGAATGATTATCATAACGATTGTCGCAACGTTAGATTCCTCGTTATCAACCATTCAATGCATGAGTTTCATGCGATATCAACAGGACTGTGTTAATAGGGATTTAAGAACACAGAATATACCTTTCACCAACAGTTACCATTCCCGCCTGTACATTATCAAATCCGATTACGATTGTGACAGTGTCAAGTAGCGACCAAGTATTAATAGTTGTTCGTGACAAGTTCTGTTTCTCATAGTGTTTTGATGATCAACACGGATATGCCTCAAGACATCCAGGGTAATGTGGGTATCATGCCCTTAGTATTGCTTCCCGCACATGTTCACAACAGGACACTATAGTTCTATCTCATTTGACAGTTGGATTCTTTTGCTAGACAATTGTGGTACACATACAGCTCAATGGATGCAGACAAAATTCTCCTACTTGCTGTGTTATTATTCTTTTCTACCAACCCGAAATTACTTTTAGACAAGATAATAGCATATATGGCTGGCAATTTGTTGTCTTCAAGTTTGTGTAATAATTCCTTAGGCAGCTAGATTAAAAGATATCTTCCCCTATAGCAATGGTCTTCAAACTATGTCCCACGGAACCCTGGGATTCCAGGAGGTATACCCAGGGGTTCTACGAGTCACAATAAAAAAAATAGAAAAGAAACTTATAAATGTGTATGCAAAAGAAATTCACATTCTGTATACAGTTTCTGTAAAACTACAAGAATTTAAAGCTCATCCCTCCATCAAGAAACTGAAAATTTTATTTACACATAATTACTTTATTTTGCAATACTTTTTAAACTTTTATTATGATATAATAAAAGAATATTCAAACGTTTTATCTTCCTATATATATATTACCTACCAGATGTGAATATTTTATTGTTTACTGCCCCGGTTCTACGAGATAATTTCATATACTCGTTGGTACCATTTCTTGCAAAATTATATAGTTTTCTAAAGGAAAATGCACCTTTTTTTATTTGTGGAAAAAACACTAACAATAAAGGAGAAGGAGTAACTTATCAACATATTCTTTTTATTGAGAACATTTATAAATCTCCGTACACCACGAGAGCCTACTTAAGTAAGCATGAAGCACACATCACAAAGGAAGAAGGAATTTAAAAAGTCATGAAATATTACAAAACAAACATCCATGTCTTCTCCAGGATTTGAACCCAGACCTTACTGCACCTCAGTCAGCGTCATCATTTCAGCATATTCGATGTTAAAAAACTAAATTAAAGCAAAAACAGTTCGTAAATTTTGTTGCAAAATTATGCAAAATACTCGGGATTTCTCACACAGCTATAAACATTTTAATGCCATTCTGAACAATGTGTATAAGTGCAAAATATTTCTCAACTTGATTGGCTGCAAAAACAAATAATAAGAACAAATGGAACTCAGAATATGTAATGCGATTGTGGTTAAGCTCAATACACCTATCCTTCGACTGTTTGTGTGAAAAAAATGCAAGTACATAACCCAGTTTCTTAACGTAATGCATGGGTAGGCGATACATGGAACAGATTAATAATATTAATGAGTACATTATATTAAAAGTAGTTTAATTTTTTTTAATATTAAATACAGTACTTTTTTTACTTGCCTCTACATTTATCTATTATTATGATCTATTTTAAACATTATTTTAAGATATATTCTTCTAGTTGTGTGTGAGGAATAGGGTTCCACAAAAATACTTTCTAGTTCTAGGGGTTCCACGAAAACACCTTCTAGTTCTACGGGGTCCGTGAGTTGAAAAAGTTTGAAAACCACTGCCCTACAGTATAATTGGAATTAAGTGAGAAGATATCTGTGCCAAAAACGTTACATATTACCCTAAAGTTGGAGACAATTTGATTAAAAAAAACCCAGAAGAACACCATCTGGGAACTTAATCATTCTTTTCTACATCGGGTAACAACTTGTGTCCAATTTTGCCAACTTGCAGCAGATATTGGTTAAAAGATTGACCATCGCGTTTATGATTTTCTCACCATTGTAAGGACTAGAAAAACCACCCAATTGTTTTGGCATTGGAATCGTTTCACTTTCTAAGCATGTTCATCCCAACCAATTGTTTTTATTGCATTACAATTCACATGTGGTACATCGATTTTCATTAACTAGAAGAATTTGAATAAACGTCTTCATTTCATTTAAAAAGAGTTAGTATTCAATTATAAAACTTTTAAATACATATAAGATGTATTAAAAGATAGTAATAATATTCTAGTCGATATCAACTTTTAAAATATAGGGCAATACTTTATGATATGCAAGAAAATATAAAAACTCTAATGTTATTAGTACAATGCAAAAGTAAAAGATGTTTATAACACAAAATATTTATCCCTTTTGCATACTTTTTTCTCCCACATTTGAAATAATTTTTAATTTGGAAAAAAGGTCTTTTTTTTTGTATATATTTCGTAAACTTTAAAACAACTTGATTATTTTTATAAGAATTAAATTTCTTACAAAGCTTTACAAACAATAATAAATTAAGTTTAACATTCTAAGCAATTGAAAAAAAACATTTATTCCCTCTACAAAAGAAAATCTCTTCGAAATCACTCGCAAAAGTGAAACGTGACTGAGGTAAACAAGGTAAAAAGTAGGGCATGTCTATCCCTCCATCCCCTCACATTTTTCTTCTTCTTCGTCTTAAATTTATATATACCCCAAGAAAGAGAAAAACAAAATCTAAAATCATTATAGGGAGTAAATGAGAAAAGAAAAATCACTCGGATGTCGACGCTGTCAATAAAAAGCAATAAAGCAAACAGAAGCCTCCTCCCGAGAAAGGAAATATGCAAAGAACCCACATAATGCCACGCGCCTTGCACGAGTCTTACGCGCGACACTTCTTTTAACTGTCCGCGGAAGGTGTTGCAGGGAAGCGATCACTAGGATCTCTACAATTTATTTTTCGGTCAGAATCCAATTTTTTAGTTCCTATTTTTTATTGCATACTCAATTTAAAATGAAAATATCAAGTCGAAATTTTAAAAATAATATATAATCAATAAAACTTAGAAAAGGAAAGGTTTTCTCTCAAAATTTGATTTAGTTTCTGTAAATATTTATCGCAGAATCAAATAAATATAACGTTTGTTGTGATTTTATTTTATTTTACGCTGCACTGTGAAGCAACTCGAGGGATTTTGGCTATTTTGAACCAAGGTCAAGGGAGGAGGATGACGCCTTGAACAAACACTCTATTGTTTTAATTTCCAAATAATGGCAACGTTAGATCTTTGACTCTCGGCAGATTTAACATGCATGAGCCCCTATACCAGGGATGGCGAACAAATGGCACGCGACGCAATATTTTGGGCTCTCTACCTTTCAAAATAACAAAGTTCAATATGAAGTGTTACGAACAAACGCGAGTGATCAGTCGGGGGTTGACAGGGATTTAATTCCAGATACATTTAACTGTTTGAAGAAGCTAATTTTTGTCATTTTAACTATATTTTCCTCTACCAATGCTTGTGAGTCATTATTTTCAGAGATGAATAACATTAAAGACTCCCTTAGAAAACTTTTGGCAGATGACTCCAATTCGGTATGCATTCTGCTAAAAGTAACAACTTACAATTTTAATATAAGTTTTGTCATCTAATTTACAACAACAGAAGTCAAACTAATGTTACTTAAACATTTAATACTACACAGTGCAAAATGCATTTCTTTTTGTAGAAAATAAAGAGTTTTGAATTTAGTATTTAGTTTTATTATTTTCCCAATAATCACAAGTCAAAATTATTTGAAGGTCCGTCTACCTCATTAAACATTTCTTTAGAAAAAAGGACACGTTGATCCATAAAGGTTCGCCACCTTGCCACTGTGTTGCAATCTGAGGCAACATTAGAGCTATTGGTGGTTGACCTTGTAATTTTGAACCACAATCAAGTGACGAGGACGACATCTGAGCTAGCACAGTCCTTTCCTACTTGGCGATCCCTGTTCTTTATCGAATATTTTCAAGAATCTAAATTCCGGCCTTCAAGGAAAAATTCCCCTTTTCATCACACAAAAAAATCCCGATTGAGAAGTATTTAAGATCATGGACAAATTGCATCTATTAAAAGCATTAGCACAAATAATCTCACAATAAGATTAAAATAAGATAAGAATTAAAAACATGTGCAAGCCAAAGATAAAAAGAAGAAAATAAGTACCCGTACAGGGTACGGAAAAATCAATTGTGGCCAGCTTTCAGTACGTTGTACGAGCAAACCATTTAAGGGGCTAAGTGTTAGTAAGAAGCTCCGAGGATTTTGCAACCAAAAGGTCCCTATCTGAATTGACCCAGAAATAAAAATAGATATCATAACTGAACACAGACACAAATATATCTGAAGACAATTATTGATCAAGCAGCTAAAGTTTATGATAGGAATATCAACTATGGAAAACAACAAGAGCTCTATTTAACGGATTTAAAATAAGAGGATGTAGTTCAATTAGCCCAACCTTAAGCATCTGCACGGTCTCGAAGCTAGTTTGGAAGATATTTTTAAAAATAACCAATTGAGCAAATGATTGAAAGCAATGTAGTCCTAATATTATTGTTAGCTCCACTTCAAATAACTTTACATAGCACTTCACAACTGTATATCAAGTTTCTAGCTAAAAACTTTCCCTAACATTAAAGAAAAAAAATTCACAAATTAGTTTTAAGTTGAAACCACACGAAATAGCCAATTACATCCTCACTTCAAAATTGTAAAGGAGATAAAAAAAAGATTAAGAAGTTTCATCCACTTTCAATAAAAAGAATGGTAGGAAAAACTGTGCACTATATTTTTATGAGACACTTTGTTTATTTTATTTGTAAATTTATGATTATTATTGATACACGAAGAGATCTTGTGCCCGAGATCCTAAGTCACTTCTCCCCGACAACAGTCACTAAAGAAAAACAAATTCATCAGGAAACATTCAGGATTACAAATTTTGCAATAATGTAAACTAAAAATTTCTTCTCCCATTTACTTGAAATAAAAAAAAGAGGATTGACAAAAGCAGAAGTCAAGCTAATGTCATTTATTAAAGCTGTTACTTATTTTGTTATTATTATTTTTTTGCGGCATTTTTCATAATTTTATAATTTTAATTGGCTTTGAAAAACATTTTGACTTGCACGATTTTTATAATAAATGAATTACCAATAACTAAATTAATAGAAATATGTACTCTATAATTACACATCGCACACTAGTACCCATAATTTCATCATAAGGTTGCCTTATACATGATGTTCAGAACTTTAGATTATAGTGTTATGAAACATATAAAATGTTCATAGTAATTCACAAGAGATAATGAGAACTCCTTTTGTGATGTCTTTGGATTGAAATAACAGCGTATAAAAGGAGAGTTCCTTTTGTTCATACTTTGAATAATTATTATCAAAAACAATTATATACATAAAGGAAGAGGTTTATCTAGCCAAAGTCTTTTATAAAGTGAGTGTTATATATATTAATTATTTAACTTCGATCTTTAAACTGGAGTCTTTTAACCACTGATGGAGTCTCGAATCAATTTTATGGATCTCTTCAGGCGAGTTTCACTTAGGAAATCCTCTTTGAGATTTTCCCTGTGTAGTACGGCGTTTAAAATAAAAAATTCTTCAATTGTTTTCTCCCTTATCCTTCATTTATACTTCTATCAACCTTTTAACCTTTTCAATACACTCCTACTTATATAGCAATGCATCACGGTTCTTCACAAAGTGAGATTTTCATATCAAACAACAACAATAAAGAGATGCCCCAGAAGTCAGTTAAGAGAAATGTGCTTGAGAACCAATATCACAAAAAAAGAGAAAAAAATGTAACTTTAATTCGAAAGTCTTTGTTTTTTGACATATTTATATCTGATATGTCCGTCTGATAACATTATGCTTATAAATCTTGTGATAATAAAAGCAATTATATGATCCCTTTTATTTATGTTTTCATATTATAACCGGAAAAGGAGTTCAAAATTAGGTATCGAATTTGTCTTCTGATGTGGTTCGAAATTATAAGGAGAATTTTGCTGTGACTAGCGAACCGGAAGCCTGAAGGAATGCTTCCAGCCTTAGTTGGTGAGAGAGGTTTCTATCCCCTCCTTGAATATAATAATGTTAATCTTTGTAATTATAGGATACATAAACCTTTTCAACCTTTACTAATAAAAGGATGTACATTCTTATACTTTACAAATTGTTCCATCCAATACCAGCATCATATTCATCTGATGTTCTGGATTTCATTTTTATGAAGGACAACATCTTCCTCATAGAGCTCATCTGATCAACGCATTTCAGGAAAATGATTTTCTCCAGAAGAATTGGCTAGTTAGATATTCAGACCGTAACGCTGTACAGTATATTTGGAATATTCTTGGAATGACAATTTCAACAAAGGCTCTTAAGCTCTGAAATTTCCAGCAGGAATTCAAGTTGTGAAAGCTATTTAACTTTAAAAAAGGGGCCGTACTCTTTAATGTGTGTGTTCTATAACTGTTACTTGGTATTTTTTGCGTTACATGACATGTGAACTTATTTAATTTTTTTAAAAGCTCTTCCCAATACTTTTGGAAATAATCAACTTAAAGTAAAAATTCTCTTGATCTTGAGTACTAGTTTAAAGGATGATGGAGTCAGTTTGAAGAATGATTCTAAAGGCAATCGTCCTTAGATTGTTACAATATACATACCGGCAAAATTAATTTATTGTCCACTGACAGAAGATAGAGGCCTACTACTCTCTAAGCAATTTCTAATAGCTCAAATATTAATAAGGAATTTTTTTTGAAAAATCTTAAGCGAAGATTTTGTGGGGAAATATATCTCTACTCAGAATTTGTTCTTCAAGAAGTAAATAGAAAATCAGCGTTTTCTAGTAAAACAAATAAAATTTGCTTATCTAGCCTAATTAGAATTGCAATGACAAAAGGGTTCATATATAATTATATATTAACATTTAAAAATTACTTTCCTGAAAACCCTGCAAGAGTAAGAAAATGAATATACAGACTAGAAAATTATCGGAATAAGATTAAAATATGCTCATACAACAAAGTACTCTTTTGTAATTGTTATGTGGACGTTTTCGAATTAAGCCTTATTTTTTTCAACTTATTACATTTACAGGTTAATTTTCCTTTTTCAATCACGAAATGTAAGAAATAATTTTTCATTATATATTAAATTGCAATTTAATTGTTTTGAGACTTTTCCAATGTCTTTTACAATGCAATACAGTCTTATAAAAATATTTACAATTCAATCTTGAGCTGATAAAAGAAATCAGCATTAAAAGACGAAATTAAAAATATAAAGAATATAGTGGCATTAAACTGAAATTAAATAAATAAAAAAATTAAATTGCCAAAAATTAATAAATTTAAATCGACTAACACAAATTATACTTCACCTAAATGACTTCTTGCAAAGTAAAATTAGGGGGGGGGGGCGGTAAAAAAAGAGCTACAATCTCTTAAAAATATTTTTTTTTATTTGCATTCCTTATTGATGTTTATTAAAAAATATAAAACAAGGATACTCGAGCTGTTTCAAGGAGTCATTTCACTAAACACAATTAATAAACGAAAGGATACCGATTGGATATTACTAGATCCCTTGATCTGTTATCACCGTTATTTCCGCTATGTTTGAGCATTGATTCAATGTGTGGCGAGTCCCTAAAGCAGAATGATAGGGGCAGTTCCTAAATGGTCCACCTGCGACAGACGACACCTGCTTTCGTTCTGCGTTATTGTTACGCCACAATTAGCTCGAACATGGGGGCTTCCATAAACAAATACATTATTCGCTCCCAATCATCGTTTAGAGGTAAAATGGTACAAAGCACTCATTTCACCACTGATGTGAAATAACTAAGGCTGTGATTAATCTGCATCTCCCAAAATTAGGACGGTGTAGATAACAGCTTACCCAATGCGAAACCGCAAATACTTGATTGATGTGTGAAATTTTATTTAAAGTTGGTTTTATTGCATGAGCTATATAATTAAGCATAAAACTAAAGGTGACAGAAATGAAAAACCACTCCTAACTACGTGCAGCACAAAATATCCGACGCAATTTGTTTGTTTTTTTAGCTGAAAAATAACACAGTTTGATACTAGAATTTGATTATAAAAATTTCTTGATCAACCATATTTTATATTTAAGGATACGATACATATTTCTCATTTGGTAGGATGAAAGTTCTTTTTGGATCATTTTATGATTCAAGGGATAAAAAAATATCAAACTTGTTATAATTCTATATTCTATATCGTATTATATAAATCCTTCTTGAATGCTTAATATATTTATAATTTTTTTGAAAGTTACCTGAAAGTCACATAACGTTGAGCATTGTTTTCATTTTAATTACTGCCATTCGTGAATATGTTTTTTCAATTGGGAATTTCTTTCGTGGCTCATTTGACATGGCAAGAAGTATCCTTTTTCTTTTAATTTCTCTTTCACGTCTTTCTAAGTAAGGAGAAACAAAATTATTCTTTTCTATAAAATATGCAGTAAAACAATAATAATGTGTGCATAAAAGACATGACGAATTTTTAAAACAGGTGTATAATTTACGATTTTTACAAAACCCGTTCTAATCGGATCTCTACTCAACAAAAGAAACATGTATGCCAAATTTCAAGCCTGTAGGGGTTTTTTTTCTCTTCATATATATAATTTAATTTTTACATTGAATGTACAGGTTAAAAGACGTGTTACTCAAACAATAAAAAGTTAGATAACTTACAATTATTTAAAAATATATATAACCCTTTATCTATGAAAAATGCTCGAAAATTTGCGAGAAAGACAAAAATGTAACAAATTTATTTTGCTTATGGATCTGTCATACTAATAAGGATATGCAGTTTATGAAATGTAATATATGTAAAAAAAATCAATGAGTACATGATTCTCGTTTTGAATTGTGATTTCAAGTTTATTTGAGCATACTATATGCATAACAACTAATTAAATGGTTTATTTTTTACAAATGAAATGTGAAGTGTTCTATTATTTTTAATTACTTTATATTGTTCTTGCAAAATTTATCTCTGTTTCTTCAATCTTTCTTTTTCCAGAAAGCCTATATCTATTTTTCGAATTTGACTCAAGTGAATATGCAACTTAAGTCCAGTGGGCCAGTAGCGTGTCGCGCTTCTACACCTCAGGTCCGGGATTCTGTTCTCGGGCTGGGTAAGGTCGACTCAGCCTTTCATCTCTTCAGTGGGTCGATAAATGAGTACCAAGAGCTTGCTTTGAAACTAAACACTAGGGGTTTCACTTCAGACTGACACACCTGATCGAGACATCTGATGATGCACCTCAGCGCCCAATGGTCGCGTATACTGAGATGGGCACAGTAGGCCTTGACCCTCATAGGCTGTTGCGCCACTCAGTTTAGTTTAGAATATGCAAAAAAATTGACGTGAACTGCTCTTTTAACCCCAATATAGACCATACTTTTAGAATCAATCAAAACACAGACATCTTACAACTGCTCTACTTTTAAAGAGGATTTTGCTGGTAATTGCTAGGACAACTGTTGCGCTAAATTGATGTGGTTCTTAAATTTAGAATTTCTACCTTTGTAAGCTAACAAGCTATCATCCTGCCATTTTCTGGTTAAGACGTTCAATGATTTCGTTTACTTCAAGTTAGGGCTTATTTTTGCTTAACATTTTCTAATAGAGCCTCTGTGAAATGGTTTCTTAATAAAATAGTTGCTTTATTTGTTTATAATTAGTCTTATATTTTAGCTTTCTATGAGTTTTGGGGAAAAAATTTCAAAATAAAGCCAAACTTTACAGATATATCCTCACTGAACTACATGTATCTGAGTAATATCCATATATTACATGAAGCTCTTAAATCACAGGAATGTTATTTTTTTCACCTCCACACTCACTAACGTATGTTACAATAGTGAAATTAATGTTTTATTTGTATATTTAAGAATATATTTATTATAGCATGTGTTAGTAGGAGAATATCAAAACGAAAATTTTTCAATAAGCTAAGGCAGAATTTCTTAAAATTCATTTTACATTTTAAAAAAGCATTTAATGAATCGTATATTAGAATTGAAATCTCAAAAGCAGTATCATAACTATCAAGAATTTTTTTTAAATGTTATATAAAAAATTGTATTTAGAGAAAAAAAATTTAGAATCTGCTATGGAAACTAGTTTAAAAAAAATTTCTTCGATGCGATTCAGGGACGAACGAAGTAGTTGTTGATAAAAATTTATTTTAAAAAACATGACTACAGACGTATGTTTTACATGAAAATTAATGTTCTGAGCAGTAAATCAAAGAAAAACTAAAGTTGAGCCAAATTGAATTTTTAAGCGGTAAAAACCAGTTGAAGAAATGCAAAATTTTATTTCAGATTTTTTGACAGGCGTCATTAAGAAATGCCTTGACAACTCAGATTGACGCGATAAGTTAAACAACATGATATATAATATTATTCGTTACTTCACTAGCTCTTGACACCAGTTCCAACATAAATATTTCAGAGGTCTCATCCTTTTGATTATATTTCAAATTATATATATCGCTGGATTTTTTTTATATTTTGGGACAAATGCCATTTTTTTTATTTTCGTATATAACTTGTAATTTAGTCATCAAAAATTTCTTTAAAAAATTTCTTTCATAGAAAATTGTTTTCAGATATGTAGTACGCGTTTAATAAATTTGTAACCAACATTCTACCACTCAACCCACACAAAATCTATGTTTTTCTTTTAATATCCTGCTCGAAAACTAGTAATCAATTTGCTCTCCCTACACCTTTTCTAAGCAAAAGATTCAATTTTCAGATTAAAGTTCTGAATATAAGGTTTGTATTCCCGAATGCTTTTTGTTTGCTCTTTAAGAAACTTTTCTGCACTTAATTATTTATTCCATACAGAAATGGAGAAATTTTAATTGGTAGTAACTTCTATTCTGTCTCTGAAATTTGAACGCGTAATACAAAAAAAGAATATTTCAAAACATAAAAAATTTCCTCTTTCGATAATTTTATAAGTTTTACTATTTTCAAACATAGTTTTAAAATTTCTAACACATTTAAGTTTTGAAATAAAAAAAATGTTTTGGCAATGTATTAAAATAAAAATTCTCTCACCTTTTTCTCGATTAATGTTCTTTCTCTATTAAATAATTTCTTTCTTTTATATTTTATCCATGTTATTATTCATTATTTTGTTTTTACGAATATTATTTAATTTGGCATGGAAAATAGCTCAGTTTACTCTGCTTTTATTTGCCACTTCCAATGAGAACATATTCATTTTTAAAATATAATTAATCATTTCCAATATTTTGATCTTGAAAATAGGCTTTGATTGTTTTGCTAATATTCGATGCATATTTTCAAATTAAAACAAAATTACTAAATACCAATTAATTTTATAATAAGCATAAAAATGAATTGAGAAAAATTGAAAAGTAATTTAATGAAAACAAAAAAATAATTTGCTACGAAACATTTTTTTATAAAAATAAATAAATTTAAGTAAAATAAGAAACAATTTCATAGTTTTTACTTTAATAAATAATAGCTTGAACACAAATATGATATATCCTGATTTTTTTCTACAGCTTACCTCATTAAACGTTTAGCTAAAATATCTTTGTAAGTGGAAAATGTATTAAAACATTTATTACTTGAAAATAGCCAAGAGTTTTATACTAATATTCTAAGATATTTTTATGTTAGTTGTTAACATGCATATGTTTGTCAATAATTACTAGTCTAAAAAACATTTAAATTGAATAATATATTTGTGAGCCGTATTATTTTTTTCTTTTGTTCTTAACAGTATTTATATAAGCTTTATACGCATTCTTTAACTACTTTTAGAAACCGCTGCAAATTAAGCTGTGTCGAAATAAGCAATCAAAAAACTGGTTTCTCTTCTATTCCTAGTAGAAAAAAATACGAAGAAAGAGCTTAGATATCTTTTTTCCCTCTAAAAAGATGTCTACCAAAAACAATTCAGAAATTTTCAGTATCATACATTAATTTTCTTGGTATTCTTATGGAGCATATATTACATTTTGTTCCGCAATTATTTTTTTATCAGTACTCATGTTTCAAGTATAGTTTCGTACTTATCAGTTGTACGATTACTTGTCGCCAACATGAACGTTGATGATATTATCCAGTAAGACACATTCACTTGAAACACAATGACGGAAAAGAATCCGTCGTGTTTTCTAAGTACTTTCGCATTTGGCTGTTCGATTTCTGTAACCAATGACGACCTTTAGTTTTCTCTTATTTTACTTCGTAATTTTAAAGTAGTCTTCACTCTAGTTTGGGTAAATATTGAAGTATATACAATAAAAAGAAAATTTATTACACATAATTTTTTACTCGGGAGCCAATTCGAAAATTTTAATATAGTATAACGGATATCCATAAATTTATCGTCATACTAAGGAATTCGACATCTCATGTGTAAATGAAAAAGAACAACATGCATTCACTCGGCATAACAAAGAAATTTTACAGTGGATACTAAATACACATCAATTTCTTGGTAATAACTTTTTAAGAAAACCCTCTAAAATTGGTAAATTTAGCGGCATACATTCATTTTCAATATTATGATGGCATATTTTTCTGAAGGTTTGCGTGTAAGACAAAGCGTAAAAACTAAATGATAAGGTCCACATCAAACGCATATTCTCAGAGCAACTTTGATGGCATTTAATTCTTAGTTATTTTGCATATCGTGACTTTTATATTATATATAGTCAAATTTTTTCTTGAATAATTATTCATTAGAAAAAGACTATTTTAATTTCTTTGAAAACAATTTATTTTTAAGCTACTTAAACTGATATTTTGTTTCAAAACTTATTTATGGAGGGTTGTATCGGATTTATTAAGAATGAGGTTAAAAAATTTGCAATTTTCGATTTCACGTATTTGAAATTTAAGTAATCTAACCTTGACAAAGTTTTTTTTTTTTCTTTCTTTCATTTTTTTTTTTTTTTTTTTTTGAAATTTTAGCCATTTTGAGCTTAAATGTGATTTTTTTTAAAAATAAAAAAAACATCGATTTTAAACAAGCATTGACGTTAAAAAGTATCTTAAAAAGTGCTGCACCTGGGGGCACGCCCTGCGGTTATCTCCACCCTCTATCGGGGCCACCCAGACGAGTGGGAGGATAACGACGTCTTTCTAAAGCGCGAAGATGCGGAGAGCAGCGCCTCAACACGTGCTACTGCCACTTAGAAAAACGCCACCTAGGTGTAATTGACAGCATTAGGAGTGCTTAGAAAAACACAATGCGAGACCTGGAAACTAATAGCCAAGAATACATACTTCCATGATAGTTCTTAAAAAAGCAATTTTTAAATATGCCATAACACATTAGAACTCCCTTCTCCATTTCCCTTTATTCGAAGTATATATATAAACTCTTTTTGGCAATTATTCAATGTAATGATCATTTTATGAATGAAAGAATTCGGTTTTCATTAGTTATTTTAATTCGATTAGCCAAATGGAAAGAGTTGAAATATTAACTAGAATTAAAATATTTCAAACCACAGGAGTTTTTATAACTTTTCCTAATAAAAATATTATTTCATGAGACTTTGCAACAGAATCATAAATTAAATTCTACAATAAACGAGAGGAATTAGGAAAAATAAAGACTTTTCAGAATATTAATTTTTAATATCATTTTTTTTAAGAAAATCCATACAAAAAATTTTGGAATTTTTCTTATTAATTTTTACCACAGTGAACAACAAAATTATTTTTATACAAAAGAAAGGTGTTTTCACCTATTAGGGTTATTTCTATTCGAATTTTTTGTTCAAAAATGTGTTTGTAAAAAGTGTATGCATTATTTTTCCTTTGTACTTTTAATATTATATCCAAAATCCTCATTTCAATTAAGTTTTCTGTCAGCACTCTTCCGCTGTAAAACCTTATTAAAAAGATCGACATGTTTTACTCCACGTAGATAACTTTGCAACCTATTTTTTCAAAGAAAATCGAAGGAAAAACTATGAATTTGAAGCATTTTTTTAAAGTATTATTCCTTCTACTACACACACAAAGCATTTTTAAAGAATATGTAACTATATAAAATCTCTTGATTAAAGCTGATGAAAAAATATCGAGCGAAATTTTCGCTACACAAGTCAAACATATTTGTGTGATTAATACAATTACTGAAACAGATAAATCGAAAATTTAAACAACATTTTCTCATTTCATTCCAGTAAATACCAAATCAAAATTTAAAGTAAATAATGAAATTCACAATTAATTTCTTTTTATGAATCGAAGTCTTAGAAATTTATTCCAGCTCCTCTTTTCGGAATGTGGGAAACAAAAAATTTAAACTGTTTTTATAGGAAATTTTGTATTAGTAAATATTTAAGGCGATATGGTACCATCTTCACAATTTTTTTTATTTTAAATATTTGATATTTGGTTTTAATTGTATTTCACAAAGGTTAATATTTAATAATAATTCCATACAAAAAATTTTTAATTTGTTGCAAAATGTTTGTAAAATTAAAATTTGCTTTAGCTTTTTTAAGCATTTTTCAAATCCCTAAGGCTTTTTTTAAATATGTCTCTTTTCTTTCAAAAAAATTTTCTAAGTACCTTATAATATACTTCATAAAACTGTGCATGGGTTTCTCCTGCTGCTGCTCTTTAATTTTTATTAATTTTTTTATAGTTAAACTTCCAAAAATTGCCAAAAAAAACATTAATTTTGATTTTGAAATTTTTTAGAAAAAGTACTAAACATGTTAGAGCTCATTCCATGCACAGTTTTACAAAACATACATTTCAGAACATGTATAAAAATTTTCAAACCCATACTTCAATTATCGAAAAAACCTTAGGGTTTTGAACAACAGTATATGTACAAAAATTCATCATGGAGAAATATGAGTTTGAAGTTTTCATTCCATGAATAGCATGATATAATATTCATCGAATGGTCTGAAACTTTTATGAATTGTTAATTAGCTTATTTAAAACTACTTACCATAAAAAATTTCACAAATGTAGAACAATTAAACAGTATACTGCTATAATGAATACATAGAAAAAAACGAATGAAAGATCAATATTTCAATATGAAGATAATTATAATAAAAAATAAATACACACACTTCAGAGCTAATTCCATGCTCAGAGCTAATGCACAACATGTACAAAAGATGTTTATGCCTTTATTTTTTATTTCCATGATTTTAAAAGCCTTCGCATGTTAAATATTGTACACGAAGGAAAGCAAAATCAAATAACAATTTATAGGTAAAATGCATCAAAATCTAAGAACTGTATATGTGCATTTGTTTAAATAAACATCTTAAAATATTTTAATAATAAAAGTGTTGAATCTCGCACACATGAGATATATATATATCACCAAAAACAAATATATAAAAATGGGAGAGTTTTTCTATTCTTGCGAATTAGATTTTTAATTATCTGAGTTATCAAAATGAGAATTAGTATTTGTGCTTTTGGGATTTCCGTTTTGAAGTTTTAATTTCATTCATAATAATATCATAAAAAGCACGCACAACTTTTAAATCTTGACCAAATCCATTTGATCTTCAGTAAATAATTCACAAACTAGAATTTTTGCATGAATTGCACAATTCTTTCTTAAAATGATTTATTACTGCATATATAATGTCAATCTCATTGATGTGCATTAGAAAAATAATTAACTCATTTTTTATCAGGCTCTTTTCTAGCAGATAATCTGAAATGTAGGTGTGGTAGTTGCTGTTTAGCATCAAACATTGCTCCATTACTTAATGAAAAATGCAGGTAAAGCTTTGAAATTTTGCAGGCATATTTGTAAAGATTCGGGGTATCAAATAAGCCTATAAAAAATTTTCCGACGGTTTAATGATTTTTAGGGTACCATATCGCCTTAAACAAAAAATTATTAATATTAGTATCACTAGCATGATCATCATTATATTAATTACTTATGAGTACTTACTTATTCTTAATTATATTATCATTATTTTAACAGACAGCATTAACTTAATGTACCTCAACATGTTAAACAATCCTTTTTGCTTACATTCATAAATTATTAATATTATTATCACTCTAACATTATCCTCACTATATTAATTACTTATGAGTACTTACTTATAATTACTTACTTATTCTTAATTATATTATCATTATTTTAAGAGATAGCACTAACTCAAGGTACCTCAACACGTTAAAAAATCCTTTTTTTTTTTTACATTCATTGTACAGAAGGAACAATGTCTTTGATAACAAAACGTGGATCATCTGGATGCGGATAACAGATGATTCCGGAGGACTCTCCTTTTCATCGATGTTTTAGTCAAAGACTTATCGGTACTCGCGTGTGCTCGTGAGCGTGAAACCGCACGTGCGCGATGTCATCTTCGTCACAAGTGTACCGATGCGTGACACCCACTGTTTGGGATGGGCGATATAGAAATTTTAAATTTTCATTTTATAGAACGTTTTTTCTGGACATTTTCAAATGGTCTTTATTTTTGTGTGAAACTTACAGTTAAATTCTCATGAAATAATTTTTTTTATGGTTGAGGTTTGTTTTAATTTACGAGGCTCCTTATTCAAGCAGAACCTTCAATTTTGGAATTCGAAATATTCTTGACATAAAAAGAAACAAATGCCTTTTTAAAGACATTTTTCTTCAATTTATAAAAGCTTGGGATCAAAGTGGAGTAAATACTCTACTATTAATTTACAACTGCCAGATTTTTATTGTTTTAGTTTGATTCATCGTGATTTTTATTTGACGTAGAATTTTGCACTAGAGTTGGCAACATTTTATGCGTTTCTTAATTTCCTAATTAAAAATTTGGGCCCCCTATCATTAATAATATTTTTAAACACGTTATACTCCCCCCAATATCTGAAACACTCTTTTCATAATAAATATATTATTAACTCAGCAAAATTCTTTTAACATACGAAATTATCTTAAAAGTAGTGAAGAAGAGTCATTATAATTATTCCTAGATGGAATCCACAATTTATGAATATAACTTTTAAAAAATTGTTAGAGTAAATTGACAACTTTACTATGTGTTGTGCTTTTTGAATTTTATTTATATTTTTATGTATCTCATTAATAAGATACATGTTTATTAGCGACTGCGAACATTTTATTAGGCTTAAGTGCTCGGAAAAGTGAAATAGTAGTACCCGATTTCATTCAATTTTTTTCATTGTAATTTACTGATTTATAATCTTCAGAAAAGTTTTTAAATATTAGAATATATCTGTTATTGTTTTTATGTTAATTCAGGGAAAATATTCGCCAATTATGTCTCATTAAAAGATTTCATTATAAGCAATCAAGGAAAAAAATTTCTTTATAAACAGATTTTTCACACGTATTACGTAAAAGATATTAATTTACAATATCCTAGAATTTGTTTTATTTAATAAAGATCATTTTCCGTAGTTCTTTTCAAAGTAATAATTGAATTTGAGGTTTTAAAACCTTTTTTCTTGTACCAAAAGCAACAAGAAAATTCAGTAAGTAGTTTATCGTGGAACTTATTAGTGCTTCATTAATAATTAATTCACCATCTATTTTCAGAGTCTATTTTCAACAATGAGTTTGCGCGTTTGCTCCTCTGTCCGTTACTTTTAAATCCTCAGGAAATTTGAACGATTATCCGTTTTGTTCTCGGTCCCCCATCCCATGAAGCATGACGAAAGAGGGGAAAGAGCATCGAGAGCAGTGTCGTTTTCTTCACAATTTCCGACGATGACACGAACAGTTAACGATAAATAGGAAACTTAACACCGCATCTAAATTTTCAGAATATGTGACCCCTCCTCTTCACCTTTAGCAGAATTGTTTGTTATGAAACTAATAAGTTCATCTTTCAGTATCGAAGAGGGGGGATGAAAGCATATGCAGCTTTTTTTCTGATATTTGGTTTGTCAAGGATCAGAAAGGGAAAAGGGGGTAAGTATTTTGAGAGGAATTATCATATAGTCAACGAAAATTTCTTGCTACTGATTTAGTATCATAAGCTTATAACGGTACAAAATGCGCGTAAACATATCGTTTAAAGGTTTTTAAATTTTTACAAAAAATCAATTTTTGCATATTACAGATTATTATAATCTTTATTTAATTTTTTCTGATATATAATATATATAAAATTGTATAATTTAAACTTAAAAAATTCTAAAATTTAAAAAAAAATTATTTTGAAAAATCTGAGCTTTAATTTTCTATGGCGCATAATTACTGTTACAATCATGTGATTATCGTCATACATTAAACTAAATAAATGATAAAGCAATTATTTCTTTTATTCATAAAGTTGCTTTTGGTTTAATAAGTTATCAATGAATAGAATAAAACATTTCACATCTTAACTTTAAATATTTAATGCTGTCTTTGTTTTTTAAGAAATTAAGCCAAACACTTAAAGAGCATCATAAAAAATAATAAACCTGTCAACTATAGTAGCTTTCAATAAATATGATGAAAAATAAGGATGCTAATAATTTCTGCTTGGAATACATCTGTGTCGCTTTTATAAGTGTTGTTTTAGCAACGTGTTGAACAATTTAAAAAAAAAACTTTCCCTTTTAATAATAAGATAATAAGTATTAATTTGTCGTAATGCAAAAATAGTTCATTAAAAATCAAGGTAAGAGTTTCTTTTTATGTCATATACCTGCTATATATTGGGGGGAAATAAAGGTAATAAAAATGAATTTTGTGAGAGGAAAAATTACTGTTGTGTAAATGTTAGAAAATTCATATTTCAACATAATGAACTTAAGATTTCGTTTTTAAAATTTAGTTTAAAATTTAAAAAGAACAAAAAATAATATTTACAGGTGCTTCTCTTAAAAGGTATGTAGTAATATTTTACTCTTATTTTAATTTCTGCATTTACAAAATTTATGAACGATAATATGTTGTAGGAAAAACACATGCACTTGTATTTCGTTAAAACAACTTAGAATCAAAAAGTAGAAAATTAAATTATATTTATTAAAACATTTTACTACCAACTTTTAATAATCTTTTCTCTGATTTTGAAATTATATCTTCATCTCAGTCACTTGACCGAGGCTCAAAATTGCGAGGTCCATCCCCAATAGCCCTCTTGTTGCTATATAGTGCGACGCGCGTGAGTTAATATAAATCTCTCTCTCATCTTCATCTCAATTTAGCACCAAATGTGGCCAGTAGATAGACACGATAAATATGGATGTGTACAAGTTCCATTTTCTATACTTTAAAATTGTTCTATTTCATTCTTCTGCTTTGAAGTATTAGATATTCAAAAAGCCAATAAAGCTGTCCTTTGTACTAGAGTAATCCATTATAAGCCATGGTTCTCAAAGATACCATTCCTCCCATCTCTCTATGCTCTCACAGAGTAGGGTTTGCCATTAGCAAGAGCAGCAGATGCTCCGAGGACCTCGAAACCCGGCGGGAGCTCTCCCTCTCCATTCTAAATATTTTAAAGTGCATGGAAAGAGAAAGGAAAAGTTTGTAAAATAAAGATTCAGAGCGATTTTCTTTTATTTTCTGTCCACGCGAGTCCTACCAGCTGTAGCACGTGCGGGCGTCGCGACCCGAGGGCAAAGATTCCGATCGGTGCGGGCGCGCACGCGTACGCTGTCATTAAAACGGACAGGTGATTGGGCAGTGACACTTTCTGCAAGAAAGGGGAGGAGCACACGCTAAAGACAAAAGAGAAGACAGAAAGAAAAATGAAGTGTAGCTGTTTCTATTAGCGAAATTTCCATTTTTAAGATAGAGATAATTAATATTTATTCTCTACAGTTTGATGAACTTAGCAGTTGTACAGATGGTGTTTACAGAAATATTTATCCGAAGATTTCGAAAATAGTACCCATGGTCAAACCTTACAATATCTGAAATGCTGTGTAAATTCAGCTGAAGAAACTTCTTTCAACTTAATACGTAAACGTATCTCTTATACACACATAAAGCCGCGGTAACCGAATGTTCATGCTTTCGAATTCGTGACTGGTGTTGTTGAGCCGTGGGTTCGAAACCTAATACCACTATAGACCCATCGTGCAGAGGGGCTGATGCATGTTAAGTCTATAGAGCCTCATATTGGCGTAATGTGGAAGTTGAGCGAATGGGGGACCAGACGTTCATCTTCGTCACTTGACCGTGGTTTAAAATACGAGGTTCACCGCCAATAGCTTGATGTTGTTTCGGAGATCGACGTAAATTAAAATCAATTAAAAATACACATACACAAATATAAATCTTAAATGACGATAATTGACTAATTTTTAACAAGATGATAAAGTACATTGATGATGTTGATAATATAATAACAATAGAGGACTTATTCACAGTAGTAGTTTACGGTTTCTTCTCTTTTTTTTTTCAAAATGAAGTAGTTATTTAACAGAATTTATGAAAAATTACCTTCATTTTTACGTATACTCATAAAAAGGTACAGCTTTCTTTTTGCCTTGTCACTCTTTCATTTAATTTTTTAAAAAAAGATGGTCGACTCTGTAGAGTAAATTTTGACATAGCAATTTACGTTTTTTTTCATAGCAAATCATAGTGCTACGTAAGAAACGATACTATGTCACGCTTTTCTTTCTTTCCCTTCAGGACCGGTATTAACATAGGGTATCGTGTGAAAATGACATAATGATAGCCACTGTTTCGAAGGTTGTGTAAATGATTGTGAAAAAATAATATCTACTAATGAAGAAATTATTTATTGAAACACATTTTAGCCTTAGCAAGGGAGCGTATGCAAATTTCGTTCCATCTTAAGAGTGAGTCCCTTTTCTTATATAGGGGCAGTATTAATACTTGAAATTAGCCAATTGTTTTTATTCCTTTTTGAGATTGAATAATATGATAGTTTTGGCGTTCATGTGTATGACTGACATTTCTGCAAACCAAGTAATCGGAGAGTATTAGGTATATTTACTAACTACACCGTGCGCGGGTTTTTTTTAAAACTCAAACAAATATTTATGAATCCAACTCTAAGTTTATAAGCTAACAAAAATTATATATTATCGAATTCTGAAGAATAAGAGCAACTAAAATGGTTAATTTGGTATGAAGGTCATGACCGTTGTTGTCAAGACGTGGATTCGAGTCAGTGCCGGTTTATCCACTGGGCGCTTGGGGCGGGCGCCCAGGGTTCGGGGCTCGGAGAGTCCCAGAAGGGCCCGTAGAGTTGGACTTAACCATATTTTCTGGTATAAATTTCGATCCGTCAATTCTAAGTGGGCCCATAGATGTTGTGCGCCCAGGGCCCGAAATGAGCTTAAACCGGCACTGATTCGAGTCATGTTTCTGAAGACCCACCGTGTAAAAAAGCTGAAGCATGTTAAATCTGTAAAGGCTCTAAGTCCTCACGTTGACTTAGTATGGTGGTTTGGAAAGGGGATGCCAGTTCAGATGATGTCCTCGTCACTTGACCAAAGATTAAAATTACGAGGTCCGTTATCATTAACCCTTGTATTGCGTCAGAGTGCGACGTTAACAAACATTCACTTACACCAAATTGAAGAATTCACAAAGTGGTTTCATAAAAATAACCAGAGTTTAAAGATAAACTTGAAATTTTTTATTATTTAAATCGATTTCATGCCAATGAAGAAATTAACCAAAAATATTTTGAAATTAATGTAAAAAAAAGTTTATATGGTAATTTTATGCATTCTTTTAATTCTAGAACATGCAAATTAAAATGGTAAATAAAACTTTGGTGGTTTCCTTCATTATGTACGTCGCTAACATGAAACAACTATCGATTGTTGACATGGCGTAGAAACTCAAATCTTTTTTTAAAGTATTAAAATATAAAAAATTTTCACAAAATTATTTAATGATTTAACTAGATGAATCTTTGTGAAAACTTGCTGAGTTGTAATCTAACTAGTGTGGAGACATATCTCTTCACAAATTCATATTTCAAAATACTTATTACACAAATAACAGCAAAGCGGATTTAAACTTTTCTCACCCAAAAAATATTAGTACAAATCTCTAGTATACTAAACGTTGTTTGTGAATATATATTAACACTGTGAAGATGGCAGACAAGGTAGCCCATCTTTTATTTTTCGGCATTATTCATTTTATATCTTATTAATTGATCATTTTAATTGCGTATTTAATTAATATTTTATTAACTTCATTCTTTATTATTATATCTTAGTTTATTTTGTTTAATTTACAAAAAAATGTATGATAGATAATTCAAGCTATACGTACATCTTACATCATGCCATCTTCAACCAGGTAAAAAATCAAGATTCAACCATTTCATATTTCTCAGAAAATTATTTCTCTTAATTCGTGTGCAACAAAAAAGGGGACATTAAGTGGGAAATTAAAAAAAACATATATAAATTTTTAAATAAATCACAGTAATTATATTTAACGAATTTTGTTACTATAAATTTTCAAAGATCAGATTGATTATATTTTGAAAATGAAATGAAATATATATGTTTTACTGTACATATATAAATGAAGTTAAAAAGAGGCGAGGAGGAAAATAGAAATTGTATATAACATAACAATAATAGCAACCATTTTCCCCCTTAGTTTTATTTCAGCGCTTAAGAGCTAACAATACTCTAGAACAGTGATTCCCAAAGTGGTCTATATAGATCCCCAGGGGTCTATGATGACCTTCAAGGGGTCCACGACAGCAAGAAAATAATTTGGGGTTCCATGAGGAGTAAATGGGGATCTACGACAGTTCTCATTAAATCAGATTGTGATTTTAATTTTAAAGGAAAATTTAATCAAATGGAAACCAGATTTTACCTATTCAACGCATTTATTTACTAAGTTTAATGAGGCTAATGTAAAGTTAGGAAGTAGCACAAATTTTATTAAAACAAGGACCATCATTTAAGCTTTTCTTGCCAGAATTAAGCTAAAGAAGTAATTTTGGATGTGGCGAATTTTCCTAGTTTCTCAATTGGTCACACAATTTGCCAGGAAATGACGTTTTAACCAACGTACAACATTTAAATCCCCTTTATTCAGATTTTGAAAATGGGCTTGAGAAAGCATTTAGTTGGTAATTACCACAGAAGACAATGAATTCCTATGATCACGTTGAAAAAAAATGTCTTATTACAAGAGGAGATTGAAAGAGAAAGTAACGCGGAGATCTTGAACTAAAGTTTAGAAACAGATGTCAACAATTTCGGCTCTAAAGAGACATGCCTGTTTTTATCTCGAATTATAGAGTATTGGAGAAAGATTTTAATTGCTTTTCCTAGAGTTTTAACGTGGTTGTCGGCTGTACACTACTAACCGAGGAAATTTTGGGTTAAACCTGACAAGATTGATGGCAAATGTTGAAAATATGTTATTGAAGAACCAGATTCATCCCTATCATTATAAACATTTGTTTTTAATCAATTATTTTATGTATCACTTAAATTTTAAATTAATTAATATGTGTTTCTTCAGTTTTACTGTTTCCCAACTTAACTACAGCTTAAAATTTAAATCTTTTAAATTAAGTACTTCGATACCAGCTGTCATAAACACATGTAAGTTAATAAATTTGCAAAAATTCAATATTAAGCAAGCAGGGTCTACCCCAAACTGAAAACCATGGCAAGGGGTCTATGAGACAAAAAAGTTTGGGAACCTCTGCTCTAGAATATCGATATTTAAGGTATCCGAATACGTTAAAATGACCAAATTCCATCAAAGTATATATATATATTTTTATTTTTATTGAATAGAGTTATTTTTTGTCTTTAAAATCATACTTTATTTTGTTTCTATGCTCCGTAGAGGCCAAGTTACAATCAATTTCATAAAATTAGAAAAGTTGTCTTTAATCTACCAGAAGTGGGCGTTTAAATTGTTCAAACTCTATCCTGGCAAATCTTATATCTCAAAATGTTATAAATGTGTTTCTATATAACCTTTTGAACCTGATATTTATATTATTTTTTAGAGAATGCACTAAAATATTTATTATACGAATATTTTTTGAGCTATGGCCAGTTATTTAAATAATAAACTCATAAAGAATGTCAGATTTTTTATAATATTTGCTTGATCAGCTCTAAATTTTTTTTAAAGTTTATCAAAACATTAAAATTTTAGTACAATCTCTAGATTTGTTTTAGTACCGTAAAGTCCAGCGTATTACGTACACTCTTGATACCAAAAATAAGATGGAAATTTGCGGTTGCGCATTAAACGGCAGATATAAAAATGATAAATTTAAAAATAAAAAAAGAATGAACATCAATAAGATAGATATCAATAAAACTTTAATTAAGACAGTCCGGCACATGAATTTTCGAAAAATTATCGATTTTTACTTTTTTTTAATATTTTTTAAAAATTCAAATATTTCTGTTTAAAATGATATATGATATAAGAAAATACCATAATTAGAAGTATTTTTATTAATTTTTTTAATGAAGCTACTCCTCGACGCGCATCAAATGAGCTCTGATAGGAGCACCTGTGTTTCCTCTCGCAAAGTTTCTGATGAGCGCGAATCCATAAGATGTTCAGGTGGAATATTAGAGTGTGTTGGGCTTACCCAAAAGTGTATGGGTACACATCTTTTGGATCTTAAAAGCGAAACAGTGAAAAATAAGTTAAGTGATGGAAAAAGCCTAAGAGGACCGTAAACGATTCACCGATATTTTAATTTCAAAGATATTATGGTATGATTACTAGAAATAATATAAATGATCTACACAGCATGAAAACTGCTGCTTATTTTCATCTTCTGTCTTCAAACGAGAGCCCTCAACATGGACTGTGTCCTCCGATTATAAATGCCTGGTGCAAGTTTCAAAAGACAGAAGCTGAAGGTAATGAAAGGCACTATGATCATAAACAGATACACCATAATGAATTAAATGAAGCCAATTTTTAGAGATCTAGGGGATCCTATGTTATTAAAAAATGTTATAAAAAGACCCAGAACCCAAATGAGTCAGTTAATAACACCATATGGCCACTGATACCAAAATCTACATTTGTGGAATTAAAAATTCTAAAACTAGGGGTAAATATGTCTATTGCACCATTCAGTATGAGTCATGTAGCAAAATTAATGATCTTGAAACATTGTAATATTGAAACAAGCTATAACTGTGTGTGTCATGCTTCAAAAAACTAGATACATGTAGGATTCATATAGCCCAACGAAAGCATCTTGAGATCCCCCAAAAAGGCAAAATTGTTAAAAAATAATGAAAAAAGAAAATTAGAAGAGTATTTTGTATGAGCAGAAGTAAAACAAATGCTTAATAGGCTTCTGGAAAATACTAAAAAAAGTAAAATCCACAAAAAATTACAAATTTTTACTTTAAAGCCTGTTTTCTCCAAATGTAATATTTTTCACTTTATGTACTTTTTCTCAAAAACTACTTATCATATAACCCTCCAATTTTCAGTGGGCAGACTTTTAACATGTTTACACATTTTAACGAGGGGGGGGATTAGATATATCTAACAAACTTTTTCATATATGATTTTTTTAAACTAAATTTTAGAGAAAAAAATTAGACAATTTTAAAAAAAAATTCATAATTAATTTATTTTTTAACAAAAAGACAAAACCCTTCTTTAAAGTGTTACTGGTAGTACACGTAACCTACTGTAAAAATTTTTATTCATGAGAAGTAAGTAGTTTCTGAGAAAAGGTACATAAACTTACGCAATTTAACATGGACTTCTATGGACGAGCCGGACCCCCATAAGAGAATTAGACGAAATCGTCCGCGTCACTTGGCCATGGTTCAAAATTACGCGGTCCGTCGCCAAAAGCTTTCGTGTAGCTGAGCAGTGCGACATTAATATTCACTCACTCAAGAGAATTAGACTTTTTCATGTATCGAAATACTGTTTAATTAAAAGAAATGACATACCTCCTTAATTTAAAGAATTGTGATTTTAGGAGCATGCTATTTTTTCAAAAGCCTGGGATAATATCATGAATAAATTAATGACTTCAATACGAAAGAGCATTGCATAGATATGTTTCAAGTTTCTTCGTAAAAAAAGGGGAGTTCGCGTTATATAGCGAATATACCTAAAAGTTCAAAAATGCAGCTTGAATGTATAGGTGCGTGTTATAAGCTGGAATTTATGGTAATACTATTACTGATATAAGTTTATTACTTTTTTTCTCTTAATTACTTTGAAGTTTTTCAAAAATATTGCTAAAAGTTTACTTGTAATTGAGATTTTTGTAAAATTTAGATATTTTTTAAAAATATTGTTAGTTAAATATTAGTATTGATTGGTATTGATTCCTAAATAAACATATATAATATTACAATATGGTATTTAAAAAAAAAATATTCCAAACGTGTTCGGATTCCTTAATGCATTTTAGAGTTGCAAAACATTTTTTTCAAATAAATTGCTATGATATTCAGTACAATAAACGACTCGGGACTTCAAGCTCACTTTTAAATCCAAAACTTGATACTCCTCTGTTTGATCAGTGTTTGCGAACAGTTGGAAAATACAGAGAAATTGGGAAAGAACGATTTTCTCTTCTGTCCGATCCAAATCACCCAATTTCGCCAGAGACTTCGAAATACGACTCGTTCAAAAACAGACACGGCGAAGCAAAAGGGGGAAAAGAACCTTTGGAAAAGGACGGTAAATTCGCTTTTACGACGATCCTTTCGCCGTTTAAATGGAGTCCCGGATAAGTCCAGAGACTTCTGTCCGGCCGGATCAGCGGAAGCCGTTAAGCGTGAAATCTACGATCCAAACGTCCTGCCCGTTATTCGCACTTGATAAGAACCGCCGTTTTATTGCGAAGGATCTCTATTGCATCGCCAGATAAAAAGGTCCGATTCTTTTCACCTCTTCCTTTTCCCCTCTCGCAGAGCATCGATTCGAAATCTGGTCACGGTGGATTGGCCTTCGACCCTTTCCCCGACCCTCTTTTTATGGACATAATGTCGAGGGACTTGTGCTGATATCAGGCGTGTAGATGTCTTAAGTGATGTCAAACAATCAAACTTTACAACTCACAAAGTTTTTTTTTTTCTTTTTCAATCCTTTAGTAAGCGATGCAACCAAGGAATGGATTGATGATATTAAGGTATCTGCCTACGTTTCTGAATCAATGTTTTTGACTGAAACACAAATTCTTTTTTATCTTTGCCATTTTGCGTAGGGAAAAAAATCGAGCAGCCAAAAAGAAAAAATGTAATGAGATAGAGAATGAGGAAGATCTTTGCCATACAGGGGTGGTCAACCTTTTTGGGAAGAGTGCCACTCTATCTGATATAAAAATATTATGCGTGCCACTTCCAACTTTTCCAACAAACAAAAAAATATGAAAATTTGAAAAAATGTGTTACTTAGGCTTATTTTGAAATTTTAAAGCAAATGATATATATTTTTTATACATGTCTAAATAAAGTAAACATAAAAAATAATATAATAAATAAAACAAAGGTACGAACCTTTTGGTTTTATTGTTAGTAAACTTTTTACATGTTCAATTAGTTTGGTTAGGTATATAAAATAAAATGAGTAAGTTGAAAC
The DNA here is from genome assembly GCA_019973975.1 of Trichonephila clavata. Classification (NCBI taxonomy): domain Eukaryota; kingdom Metazoa; phylum Arthropoda; class Arachnida; order Araneae; family Nephilidae; genus Trichonephila; species Trichonephila clavata. Next base: position 25,433 of record BMAO01026455.1, on the reverse strand, counting down.
ATTTTATCATAGATAATTATTAAGCAGTCAGAATTTGCATAATGTGGTTTTTGAATTTATAGTTTCCTACCGTCATCTATTTTAGATTCATTCAGATATTCTCAAAGTGTGGGACGCTCCCCCCTAGGGGGTCATGATAACTCTAGGAGGAGGGCGCGAGCATATTGAAAAGTCAAAAATATAAGACTATTTCAAAAAATTATTAATTTATTGAAAGTAAACAAACAAAATATACATTCTGACGTAAAGAAAAATGAAAAAAAAGAGAGAAAAACATTTAAACTGATACGATACACTTGTAAATGCATCAGTACTCTGTACAATGTCTTTCATAATTAATTTAACAATTCTAAGCTAAGAACAAATTTAATAATTACCAGTCACCCTACGGGCCTGTCATATATATAATCAAATGCAGAAATTAACACCTATCTATAATTTGTACGGTTCCTAATTAATCCCTTAACTGCCTTAAGTTACGCAATTTGCTCCCCAGTGGCTTTTTTTTTTGCACGTATGCGCGCGTATGTGGTGTATTGGGGGAGGGGAGGCGAAAGGGAATAAGTAAGCAAATCCTGTGAAATAAGTAAATCCTTCGCAAACACTGTCAAGGTCATTTTATCGCATTCCAAAACCTTCAGAATAATTTTATGGATAGCAGTGAATAGAAAAAATCGTATTTCGGAAAGGCATATATATACGTCCGGGACAATTTACGCACTGGCTGAGCGAGACGTTTATATACGCCGATGGCATTTAAGAAATTTTGTAGCTTTAGTGTCAAAGTGTCGTATTATCGAATTCAATACATTGTTGTTGTATGAAGGGAGCGCGATGAAAATTATAATTGAATATTGGGTCGCAAGTATTGAAAGTTTTTAGAAGCAAAGGATTAATTCATGAAATTCGAGTAAACTTAGTTAAAAGATTTTTTTAAGTGCGTATCGGTTAATCTTGATTTTTCATGTGCGTATCGGTTAATCTTGACCAATATTTTGATTTTATTATGTTCATATAATGGAATACATTTCTTCACAAATATAAGCTGATTCAAAACTACGACAGTATCTGCCAGCCAAATCGTGTGAATTTGAAAAATAACTTGTTGGTACAAACTTCCAAAATTCAATATAATTCGGATCATTTAGATATGAAATAAGTTCTTTACATTTGCCTTTTAGAGTAGTATGGTGCTGTAAGTGAATAATTTTAATTTGGATTTCAGGTTGAAAACAATTATCGTCTTGAAGAGATATTGAAAAAAGATTTATGAAAAGATCAGCATTTTTTTTTTTTTTTTGCCATCTTATATATAAACCTAGTTTTGAATGAGTAATTTTAAATAGATATTAATTTTTTTAAATCTATAATAACTCGTATTATTATTAACTTTGGAAGATAGCTCATGCATTATTGTGAAACGTGTTAATCATTTTCTCCAAAATCGAGTCAGGAAAAAAATGCAAAAGTTCGTTCACAGAGGAAGATATATGACAATCAGGGCCATCCTAACTTTATCTGTAATCCGGACATCCGTAATATTATAACCTTAAATTATTTGAATACCCCATAATATCAGTATGCAAAGCTAAATCCAAGAGCCAATCTTGATTCTTGAGTAGTAATCACTCACTGACTTCATGCTTTTCTTCAGATATTTAAAAAAAAATACGCTTCCTTAAATTCCAAAATCTTGCGAATGCTCTTCCTTTGGAAAGAAGCCAAGGGACGCTACACTAAAAAAGCCTCTACACGATAATTATCTAGCGTAGTTCAATTAATTAAAGGCATTTAAAATAAGTTTTGATGTCTTTTTGGTCCAAGACTACGGCATTTCGATAAAATTGCAAGCAAAAAAATTGTTATTTATTATTATCCTTGCAGATTTTTAAAGCTTTTTCAGTAGGTCTTCGCGTGACACTGTTATTACAGAGCCATGACACACTGTGGCACGCGTGCGGTGGGTTGGCAACCGCTGGTCTATACTATAAAAGTGGTGAATTTTAAATATCTGATAACAAGAGCATTGTATATATTTTAGTAAAATAAAAATCAATACTTACGAAATTGTATTTTTTTCAAAGTTATGTTACTTAAAACTTGATACCTCAAAAATTTATGACTGTATTTCCTTCACATTTTGTATACATGTTATTCAAAGTATGATAAAAAACAATGAACTAAGGATATAGCTCTAACACCAATTTTTTTAAAATCTTTAACAGAGATTTTATAGTTACGAACAACATGGATTTTTACAAAATTTTCTATAAGAAAATGGGCAATGAGCCATAACTTTTTGCTAATTGTAAATGTATTTTAGATTTCAGAGTTCATTACCTTTATAACTGAATTAAATATGTTGTGTACAAATAATTTAAATGTATGGTTTTGAATTGCATGTAGAATATTTTGAAATTCGATACCATTTCCATCAAATTTTTCATAAAATACCCCATGTTAATAAATTTAAATTATCATATAATTTCCTAATTGTTTTTTTTTCATTAATTTAAGTCATGAGCACCAGTAAAATAATATAAAATTATTAATCGAATGGCACTTTAGAAAACTTGTCTCCAAACGTAAGCAAATACCTTAATGTAGAACTATTTCAAAAAATTTTTTGGAGACAGTAACTTTAAAAGTAATGTATGCTTTATATTCATATTATATTACTAAACAGATTCTGGAAATAAAAAGGCAGTTTGACAAGCCATTATTTCACAATTTTAAGAAATTAAGAATTTTTTATGTTTTCCTAAACCTTTTTAAAATGCTCAATTTTTAAAATATATTAGTCATTTTAGTAGTTTGTGTTTCTTAGATCATCGGAAATGAAAGTTATTATGGTTTGAAAATCTATTTTCTCTTTGATTTTAGTAATTATTTTTATAGCTAAACCTAGAGAAAACATGAAAGTTTTTAAAATATTAACTTAAGCATTTTTTAAAAATTAATCATTGATCTCAGATTTAAATCCATACTACTTTTTATGGAATATATATTTGGGAGCATCTACAAAAAAATTTCAAGGCTCTATCTTGAACAGAAAAAAAGCCTTAGGGATTAGAGAAATAAGTTACATCTTCAAATTTAAAAGTCTGAGAAAAACAGATTTAAAGGTATAAAACAAGTTTGTAAAGGCATAAAATAAAAACTTTTAATGTCTGTGTAAAGCTCTAATTTTTTTAATGTATTATTTTTGCCAAATTATCTTTTATATCAAAACACTACTTTAATTAATCATGACTGAATATTTTTCTTTAAATTCAAAATATGTTTTTGCATAATATTGATACCATTTGTTACGACAACACATTATTCAACTTTATCTTAACCTAATATTTTCACAAAAGTTTTAAACACAAAAATTTATGCACAAAATAATAATAATACAAACTTAAGCTAGAAGTCACCAAGTAAATAATATTGCTCAGTTTTAAATCGGGGCACTTTATCAAATTAAAGGTTTTGCTGCGTGACTTTATGATACTGTAATACATTTACTATAATAAAGTTTGGTACATTATGAAAATATTCAGTTTTATTTGCAATATTTGTATTTAGAATATTTGTATTCTGAAATCCCATTGTAAAATAAGCTGATGGATGGATTTTAGATTTTTCATTTTCACAGTCGTATATTCCATCTCTTCCAAATATTATTTCTATGGCAACCTGAGCACGTTTTGCTTGCAGTATTTTCTCAGCAGGAAAAAATTAAAGAAAACAAAGTAAAAAGCTTCTAAGTTATATAAACTATATGAAAAAATAAATATTGGTCTTGAAATCTTAATTAAGTATCTATGAAGTAACTCAAAACATAAACAGAAATTATTTTAGTAATGAACATAGGAGTTAAATGCCATTTCACGCCGAAAAAATTTATTGTGTTCAAAAATATTTTTAATTCATTTTAGAAATGCAAAAATGCTTTAAAATGAAACCGAAACTAAAATCTAGACTCAAATCATTTAAAAAATCATTTCTTTATTCTATTTTTCTGAATCACTTTCAAATTCAAATCCGACTTAGGCCAACTTTCAAAATTTAAATTTAACAATAGTCAATAATATAAACAAGTAAAAGTAGTCTCTAAAAACGAAAAGAGTTGAAACGAAATTCTGAATTCGAACAATTTATGTTAGAAACTAAAATAAGCTGTTATGTCCTTGTTAAGATTTGTAACCATAAAAAAACAGTTCATTATATAAAATATGCTTAAAGTTCTCTAATATTTAAGAAGTGCTCTCTCTCTCTCTCAAGAAAAAGATATTCATTTTCAAAAAGAAAGATAATAATAAAATAAATAAAAATGAATGATGAGTGCAACATAATTTTTATTTCAACATTAAAATTTTAACTTTAGTAGTCAAACTTTAACTTTAGTAGTAAATATTTAAAAACAATTCTTAAAGATCTAGATATTAAATAACACAAAAACATTTTTCAAATATTTATGCTATAAAGGCAGATTATCTCAGATATGTGAATATGCCTGGTTTTAAGTAAAATCATAACATTTCTTGAAATTATTATAATTATAAAAATAAATTCTAGAATTATATATAAGTCACAGATATATTTATTTAGTTGTGAAAATAAGTGAATTTTTTAATCAGGTTCTTTACCTGTTATCTCTATCCATGTTTGTTCTTATTTACTTAAACTGTCTCACCCTCGCCCATTAAAAATTAACATCTTTTAAGCAGACTTGTTAAAATACTTTTTTCCTAATGGGCTGCTTATTGGCAAGTAAGCCTTTGTAGGCTTAGCCCCAAATGTGACAGCAATTTCACGGTGGTGCCATTTAATGACGGCTCTCTCCGCCAATTTTGACGCTCGGATGAATTTTAATTCAATTTTATTTCAAATCGTTGGATGTTAAATATTGCCGTGATTTAATATTTTTTGACAGTACCAGATCCACATTTTTACATGCCCCAAAATTATAAGGCATGCGTGCCTACGATTTTCACATCCAGAAAATCCATCGACTGCAGCCGGGATCGAGTGAATATTAACGTCGCACTGTTCAGCTACACAAGGGCTTTTGGCGACGGACTGCGTAATTTGGAACCATGGTCAAGTGACAGGGATGACACTTGAGCTGGCACCCTCCTCTCCTAACTACCACACCACACCAACGGGAGGACTTTTGAGCTCTTGACAGATTTAACGTGCATCACGCCCCCACACGGTGGGTCTTCAGTGGTACTGGGCTCGAACTCACGACACGCTAGCCATGATCCGATACCTTGATCACTTGGCTACCGCAGCCGCCGCCGGGATCGAAGTCGCAACCTTAGGCGTAAGAAGCGCACACGTTACCGATCAGCCACTGAGCCAATTTAAATTTAAATATATTAGTAATTTATTGATAATACCATTGTAATTTGCTCTTAAAGTTTTGATAAGTTACTAAACCACCTATAATGGACCTGATTAACTATTTGTAATTATCTATTATTAAGATCTTCAATCGATGAAATAATTTTTATTTATACAAAATAAGGAAAAAAGTACTGCTGCTATTTTTCAAAAATCAAGAGTCTTATCGACTTTAATTTGAAACTTATTCCAATCGATGTATTATCTCTATAGAATATATTTTAAATAAATAAATGAACCATGAGAAATATAAAAATGCAGTCATGTAATTCCATTGAAACATCTGAAGAGAGTCCAGCGTTATTTGATACATCTCTAGTTTAAAGACTATTAGAATTTTAATTTAATTGCTGTTTTATTAAAAGCACCTACAGCTTCATCACAGCTTTAATATTAAACAAAACAAGTATTATTGATTAATAAAATATCAATGAATGTATTATTGAAATTTACGATACGTTTTTTTCACACCAAGAAACATAAAGTAACTCATTGATAAAAGTTTAATATTTTTTTCACAATTTACCAATGTTATAATTCGAAAATTTTAAAATTGTGTAAGTTTTAGCTCTAAAGAATTGATTTTATCTGCCGAGATCATTATGCTTCGTACCACTGAATCACGTTTAGAAAATAAAATAAAGCACTGACTGATTAATAAAAAAATAATAGAGAGAGAGAGAGAGATCAATTAAATTTACCAAACAGTAAATTTTTATGTCTTTCATCTTTAACAATCAAGGAGAAATGTCATAAAAATGGGTTGTAAATACAAACATATGAAAAAACTGCGAAAAGAAATCAATATAACTCACAATACAAATTGAGTACAAATAAAAAAAACCCAATTTTAAAAAATT
>BMAO01026455.1:0-18051 GCA_019973975.1 Trichonephila clavata | reverse complement strand
AAATGTTAGGCTAATATTAAGGCTACAGTGGACAGTTAAAATGTGGAAAATTGTCCAAAATATCGAAAAAAATTTTTTTGCTGATTATAATATCTTATTAGCCTCTCTATCAAACGCAAAAAAATTTTTTTGGTTTTATGCATTTTTTACTGAGTTATAGGGTAGTTTCGAATTAGTCATCCATGACCACGCCCCTTTGTTTACATTTTCTAATGTCATGCTATTGTAGCTGTCATGCACTTTGACAGGAAAAATTTTATTTACTGTAGACAAAGCCTCACTAATTTTTATTTTTAAATGTTAATTTATCAAGTTCAGGTTGGCAACACTTTGCTTTAACTGTATCTGAGACCTAAATTGACATTATTTGTTTACAATTTGTTCAAACTTCGGTTTGCATTTTTCTTTCAAGTTTACTCAAACCTTATATTTATTTTACCAAAACAAAAAGTTCTTTTCAGAACTAAAGCTCTTTTTAAATCGCATTTATTGTTTAAAATTATTAGTATGGATCTTATATCATCGAGATATAGAAAACCAAAAGGTCGCCCTACCAAAAGGAGGAAGTTGTTGTCTGAAAACAGCAAGAAGCGATGGCAGAAATCTCCTGAAACTGTTGATGAAAAAAACAGTTTTATATTACAGAGGGATCCATTATCTGACCCAAGTACATCTTCCCAACCTGAGGCAAGTTATATTTTCACCCACAAGGCTGTGTTTTCTGAACTATTGTGCAAAAAGTTCCTTGCAAATATTGTATTGTATTCCTTGTTATAAAACAACACCAATCCATGGGATATTCTACAAAAATTGAACTTTTATGTGAATCATGCCATGAAACCTATGGAAGTGTGTATTCAAGTTTCCAAGGGGAGTCTAAAAATTCACATGATATTAACAGCAAGCTGGTGAGTGCCTTCCTATCCATGGGCAGAGGGCATGCTGCTTTGGAAACTTTTTCATCTGTGCTCAACATGCCAACAATGGACAGAAAAACATTTGCCAAATGCATGCACAACTTATCGGTTAAAAACAAAGAAGTGAAGAAAAAAATGCTCGAAATGTCACGTCAAGGAGCTAGAGAAGCTCACATAAAAGTTGATTCTTCTCTAAAATATCAGGAAATCATTGACGTGAGTGTGTCATATGACGGTACATGGCAAAAGCGAGGACATACATCTAACCTAGGATTAGGAATAATCATCGATGTCCTTAGTGGACTTGTTCTTGACTTTGAAGTATTGTCGAAATACTGTCATAATTGCATAATTACTGGTCGAGATATGGGAGTCGATAGTGCGGAATTTCACATTTGGCAAAAAGGACATATGGATGAGTGTGACAAAAATTTCGATGGAACGTCTGGAGCCATGGAGATGCATGCTGCACTAATTATGTGGAGACGGTCAATAAGTGATTGCCAAATGAGATTCGTTTCCATGCTGAGTGATGGTGACTCGAAAACTTTTCAATTTTTGTCAGAAAATGAAGTATATGGTTCTGAGGTAAAAATCGAAAAGGAAGAGTGCTTGAATCATGTTGCGAAGAGGCTAGGTACATCGTTACGCAACAAAGTAAAAGAGTGGAAGGTGAAGAAGGTGACTCTTGGTGGGCGTAAGCAGGGAAGCCTTACGGATAAAAATATAACAAAGTTGCAAAATTACTACAGAAAAGCTATAAAAGATAATGTTCCTAATACCCAAAAAATGAAAACTGCTATATATGCCAGCCTGATGCATTGCTCGTCAACTGACGAAAAGCCTACGCATGGTAAGTGTCCTGAAGGGGAATCATCATGGTGTTTTTATAAAAGAGCAATAGCCAAAGGTGAAACCCCAGGGTCACATAGTTCAATGAGAACTTGCTTGTCACAACAAGTAGTTGAAAAAATTATGCCTGTTTACCAACGTTTAGCTTCAGACACCATTCTTGAAAGATGCGTAGGAGGCAAGACGCAGAATTGTAATGAAAGTCTGCATAGCTGCATTTGGCGAAAATGCCCAAAAGAGGTATTCGTATCCAAAAGGAGGCTAGAAATAGCAGTTACGGATGCCGTCGAAAAGCACAATTTGGGCTACGTAAAATCACTTGAATCAAAAGAGGACTCAAACCTTAATGATAGTTTTTCTTTGACTATTGCTGAAAGACAGGATAAACGACGCATTTCTCAAAACATTTCTGTGAAAAGAGAGAAAAGGAAAAGAAATACTACTAATAAAGATGTAGCCTATAATGCCGGTGCTTTTTAATTTTTTTCAGATTTAGCGACAGTTTTCTTTTTATGTGTAATTGAATTTATTACTGTTTTGCATTTTTATAATTTAATTGTATTGAAATACTTTATTTTTACTCATTGTGATTAACGAAATATATAATTTATTATCTGGTTGATGAAATACATTCTACTAATTTACTTTATAGATATTATTAGAAAGTTCTAGCTTATTTTTCAATTTTTATCACTATATATACCACGCATGCTAATGTGACTGTTTCAATAAATATTGCAGAATCTTTTATTTATATATTCTGCACCTATCTTATGTTTATATGATATTAGTGTTTTTCAAATTTATACTTATATATCTTTAATTTTTTTTAAAAAATCAGTTATTTTCTTATAAAATCAAAATAGTTGTTTCTCACAAAAACAAAAATTTGCCTCGAAACTGTTTTGAATTTTTGTAATTTAATCCTATTGAAATACTTTATTTTTACTTATTGTGATTTATGAAATACATAATATATTATCCGGTTGAGATAAAATAATAATGGAATACATTCTGCTAATTTACTTCTGATATTATTAGAAAGTTCTAGCTTACTTTTCAATTTTTATCACTATCTGTACCACATGTCGATGTGACTGTTACAATAAATATTGCACTTATATATATATATTCTGCACTTATATTACATTTGTTATGATATTAGTGTTTTTATATTTCAAATTTATATTTATATCTTCATTTTTTTATAAAAAGCTAAGTTATTTTCCTTTAAAATAAAAAAAGCTGTTTTTCTCAAAATCAAAAATTTGCCTCGGAACCAAAATTCAAAATGTTCCATGCGTTGCAATTTTTGTCCAATTATAACAAAACTTTCCAAAAGTATTCTTCTAATATGTAATTATAACTTCTTGGATGCATTGTAGCAATAGTGATAGGGTGAAAGAAGAAATTAAAGTTTTTTATGTATAAAGTCATTAAAATTTTTGAAAATTTCATATAAAAATTTGCGTTTACCCATACTTTGTAAATTATCATATAAAACATTACTTTACATGCATAAATTTCTAAAGAATTGCTTAAAGAAGTTAAATCAGTTAAAAATATGAAATTTTTTAAAAAATCAAAACGCATGGAACGTTTTGAAATTTTAAAATTGTTAAATTTTTTTAAAAAATTTTAAATTTCTTAAAAACTACTCATTTTTTTCTCACCAAATTTTTTATATGGTTTTAGTTATAACTTAAATACTGGCAGTCAAAATTTGGAGCATGTGTGTAACAAATTTTAAAAAAAAATTTTTACTGTCCACTGTAGCCTTAAAAACTTGCAAGATTTTTCAAATTTCATTTAAAATAAATTTAATGATATATAAAAATATATCTTTCTTTTTACATTAAAGAGTGATATTTTATTCTAAAAACATATGTTAACCATCATATTTAAATAAGTCTATTAAATAACTTCCTTGACTAATTTTCAGAGAAAATCTGAAAAATTCCTTTAACCTTTCTATCCCGCATGGGGTGATTTGACCCTTTTCAAAAATTCATCGGTTGATTTTTCCACAGATTTTAATTCTGATGCGGATACTTTATGTATTCCTTAAAAATATGCATTGCTTTAACATGTAATGCTTTTGGAGCCTTAGATATTTTTTAAATTACTGAGGGCGAAAAGTGATATTTTACCTGTCTGGGTCGAATCAACTTCTATTATTAACATGTATGGAAATGCATATAACCAATTCAGTATTTTTAAGAAATTTCATTTTATTGAATAGTCAATAGATCGTGTTTATGTATTGAAATGCTGAAAAAATGAAGTCCTAATTAAGTGGGATCTGCTGTTGCTCTTCTCCAATTTGTCTGTTTCATGTGATAAGTATCACGTGCAATGTGTGACTAATCATTGCCACAGAATAAAGTTAACTCGATCAGGTGATGTGAAAAAGGGTTGATTACTTACTAATTCGAACCGACTGGCATCTGGTCCATAGTATGCTACATACTGGGCGTTTTTTCCCATTTTAATAGAGAAATATGACACGGCGATTTTATTAAAGAAATCAGAAGGCTTTCACAAGAACTCAGTGAATAAGTAAGCGACGATGGATTGAATTTAACTGATGACACGAATCATTTACACGATGCAGAGAAATTTCTGAGGATCAAACATCTCAGCATCATCTGATCTTGCATCATAAATAGATTCAACATGAAAGATGATTCTTCTATGCATTTTGCATCATAGCGAAATAGTTTTTGTAAAGAAGGAAAATAAACTAGAAAAAATTTTGCACTGTAATTAAACCAAAGATGGAACTGATATGACACAGAAAATCTAGCAGCTACTTATAAATGCACAGGAGAAATATAAAGATGGCCAGTGTGTTTATTTTATATGATTGATCTAGCAGCAATTAAATGTTTTTGCTGATTTTATGCATGTCAATCCATCGTACAAATAACACAAGCCTTTCTAAAAACGTCTTTTTCTAAAGGAACTTGGAAAGTAAATTACAGAGAATCATAAAAATGTCAGATGGGAAAAAGATGTCAGAAACAATGAGCATGAAGTTACTGGGTGCAAAAGGTGAAACTTCGAATGTCAGACCACCTACGCAAGGAATATGTACAGAAAGTTACCCTAAGAAAGATTTTAAAAAAAAACGTATACTAGGTGTGTATTATATCAAGCTTTTCTCTACCAAGAGCACATAAATATCTATTATGCCTTGTTTTTATAGAAAAAAAGTCAATATTAATAATAACTCTTAAATAAATATTGGAACTAAAACTTATGCATTATTTTAATTGTTTCAACTTCTTCCAAGTCTTATAATGGAATTAAGTAACTGGCAATAGGAGAAAGAGTATACTTGTATGCTTGTTACATTAATAATTACTAATAATACACATAAAATGAATTCCATAAAATATATTTTGTAAGGAATTGAGCAAATCTTTATGAACTGGATCAATCAAACCCACACAGATAAAACGTGGCTTTTTTTACAGGGTAAGAAGGTTAAAAAGAGATTCCACAAAACATATCGATTTTTTAAAAAAAAATACCTAAAATGCTATTGGAGAAGAAAAATAACATTGATTCATCAGATACTTTTGATAGTCGGTTTACTAATTTAAACAAATACAACAACAAAAATATTTGAAATACATCCGTCTCTTTTCCATGTCAATGTCAAATCGGCCCTAAATTATTTCCAAATGGAAATGATTGACTTACAATGTGATAAATTTAAACACATTTTTGAAACCAAAAATAGATTTTTATAACACTTATGTCAGAAAAGAAAGATTTTCCAATTTGAGATATCTGGCACAAAAAGTTGTGCTTTTGGATTAACTTAAATCTGCAAATTATTTTTAATTTTCGAAAATAAAATTTATCAAACATAAATTGCAACGGACTAATTGTTAACGGAATAATACCTGCAGCATCAATTACGATATCCAAATATACGCATTGAGTCTTCTTGCGAAAACTAAGTGACAGAATTGAGAAACAAATATTTCACTAATTAAATAAATTAAACATTTTATTTGATCATTCATTATTATTATTAAATTATCTAAGTTTTTATATATGCAAAATAATGAAACAATAATTATAATTCATTCTGTTTTAGATTTTTATTCTTATAAATATTTGCAAGGGGACAAATCTAATATAAAGATATATATTTTTACATGCGGCCAGTGGAAATATTATGTTTCTCCGAAGTGGGGCCCGTAAGGTCATTTGGGTTGGCCACTCCTGTTTTAGACATATAAAGATACTACTTTTAAAAAAATTATTCTCATTTTGGAATAAATTGCGGAAGTAAAAATATTAACTCGTATGTTTTTTACGAATATCCTAACTATTTTATCAGTCTTTGACAAGTTTTTTATGCTTTGCGGACAAAAGCATTTTGTAGAAAGAAAAGAAAAAAGGACGGAAAGAAAGAGAAAAATACAATAATCAAAATTTCTATTTCTTATGACGGGCTGCAGAACAGCATGCCATAATTGCAATAAGCAACCCCTCTGTCATTGGATTGACGCGCAGCTTATGTGCCGAGAGGTTGAAGCTTACATGAAAACGAACCTCTGAATCCTTCTCACGTTTATGTCACCCATTTTAGCATGGAGTAACTCTTCCTTACACCCTTTGCCGTGACATCTATTGTTGTTAAAGGCCACAATGTTTCTCTGTTCGTGAACAGGCAGACGTCCTAATTGAAGGGGGTGAGCTTGCGACGTCATAAATATACCTCGCGCTCGTGAAATTAATAAGGGACCTGTTTCGCAGTGGCCATGATGTTTAGCGAAGTTTATCGCTGTTTTCAATCAGCATGTCTTTAGTCATGAGTCTTCTTAACAGAGAAGACCGGGAGGAATGAACGAAGTGCTGAAAAGAATGGCTGCGCATAATGGAATGGAGTTATATGCTAGTTACGATTCTGCTTTTCGTTTTCAAACAAAAGAAGAAGCACACAAGTGAAAATCCGGTAAAGATATTTAACTGTTCAAAGTAGCAGTATTCGTTAAGTAACAAGTTTATGTCATTTTAATTAGTTTTTTAATAAATAAATACAATTTTAATAATCTGTACCATATAACTTTTACAATAAAATAACGATCTGTGTAAATACAGTCAAACCACGATTAAACGAATTCATCTGGACCAAACTTTTTATTCGTTAATTCAGGGTTATCTGTAATATCGGGACCCAAAAAAACTTAATTTCTTACACTTACCTTTTGGAAATTCTACAATAATAAGGAACTACACAAAAAACACCCATTGTTAGAAATTATACACTTTTTATTTCGCAGCCAAAAATAGTATTAGTAAATTATTATGCACCAGTTAATTGGAAATTTAAATTACTGACTATTACATGTTTGAAAATCTTTTTGATTCCTGACTCTAATTTTTTTTCAACTTAATGCAGAAAAGAAAATACTACGTGATTTACATCCTGCTGGATGAGGTATGTTTTCAGTTTCCACAAACAATATAAATCAATAGAAAATATAACAGTTTCGATAGGAGTTTCATAATTGATTTCAGCATCAGAATCACTATTCATTGGCTCCTACATTCAACTTTTCCTAAATTTCAGTTGCACAGATAGTCCGTCATCAAATGGAACACAATCGTTAAAACCATGAATGAATGTGATTTGAGATGAAATCCACAATTTTTTTTTTCCTAATCCAAACTAATAAAAAAAATTTTTTTCGGCTGTTGAAATAATTTGTTGATTCGGGGTTTATATCATTCGTTAAATAGAAGTTTTCTTACCATCATTCTAATCGGGACAAAAGAAAAATTCATTAAATCGCGAAAATCATTAAATAGGGGCTCGGCAAATCAGGGTCCGACTATAGTTCACAAATGTTTGTATCACAATTACAAAATTAAAAATATTCCGAATGAATATTTCGTCAAATACGCATAGTAATAAAAAGAAAAATACTTGTGTAAACACAGATAAATAAATTTACCCAATTTTTTTACCTTTTTTATCTGTTTCAATTTTTATATAGTAGTATTTTTAATAGTATATATATATATATATATATTAATAATTTATAGATAACTCTCCACATTTAAAGCTGCAATAAAAATTAGGAAAAAACCTCAAAGTATATATAAGAAAAATTTATGTGCATTTAATGTTAGGTAAAAGAATTAGTTATTTCGTTAATTGTTTAATGTACAATGGATCCAGATAAAAGTTTGCTTCTGTATAGTAAACAAAATAATATATATGAATAATACAATTATAAGAAAATATTCAGGAGATTTAAGTAAAGCAATCATTTCTGAAATTTTAATTATAGACCGAATTCTTGCTTATTAACCTTTTAACTATCATACCCGAGATTATCTCGAGTACGGCGGTACTGCTCCGAAATGTCACACCCGAGTATTATAGTATTATAGGAAGTAATTTTTATTTTGAGGGCATCTTCTTGTTATACCCGATTACATTTCGAGAGAAGTTTATTTTGGCTTCATCTCTTTGTCAAACTCGAATCAATATCGAGAAAATTTAATTTTGGCTCACAAAACCGCGCAAAACTGAATTACGAAACTACTAATTGATATTCATTTTTATTTTATTTATTTTTAAAGTAATTAATGCTCTACTGAAAGCGAGAGAGAGAGAGAACCTTACCACTGCCACACTATGTGGCAGCCTCCTTAAACAAATATGCAGTACCTACAAAACCTTAAAAAATTTTGTGCATGTGTGCAATTCAAAATATCACTTTTTAACTACTAAGTATATTTTATTTTTTACTAAATATTTGATTTTTATAATAAAAAAATTTGATAATTTATATTCCCAAATCGTCAAACTAACTTGACAATTAAAGGGTTAAAAAAAGTTCTTATCATGATCTATAATTCAAGTTTGTATTCCTTCTTAAAAATGATGAAATGAATAAAATTTGAAACATTTCCTGATAAATTTGAAATTATTTTGCATTTTATATTCTAGAAATTTTTGTATTTGTTATATATACCTTCTAAATTATTTGAGAAATATAGAAAAATCAAGAGAGCCTAAATGAATAGTTCATTCGTTGATAATCAATTGACTAGTCGTGAGAAAGAAAATTTCACTGCGTTGCATGACATTCATTTCTTTTAAACTGCATACTTCTGGTGTGTTATAGGAGATCAAATTATGTTTGTTTTTACATTATGGGAGCAGTGACTTGACTTTCTCCTTTAGAGTTGTTATTTTTGCCTAAATTTGTTTTAAAAAAAACCTACATTTTAAGATATATATATATAAAAAATATTCTTGATTTATTTTATTACAATCCGAAAACTTTCTTTAAAGAAAGGGGAAAACTAACTGTCAAATATGTAATGATTATGAGAAAAATGGGAGTATCCTCTCGGCTTAGGAGTAATTCTTTAGTATACCTGTCCGATCAGAAACCATATTTGAACAATCATACAGAATTTTTCAATTGGTTCATTGCGCGAGATACCCTTAAATGAAATGAACGAATTTTTCCATCTCAGTGAAGAAAGATCGAACCTTGCCTATATAATAAAAGTCCCTTACTATATTTTAAACCAGATCAGAAACAGTCCGAAACAGTCCCTTACTATATATTAAACCATATCAGAAACAGTCCGAAACAGTCCCTTACTATTTATTAAACCATATCAGAAACAGTCCGAAAACTTTCTTTAAAGAAAGGGGAAAACTAACTGTCAAATATGTAATGATTATGAGAAAAATGGGAGTATCCTCTCGGCTTAGGAGTAATTCTTTAGTATACCTGTCCGATCAGAAACCATATTTGAACAATCATACAGAATTTTTCAATTGGTTCATTGCGCGAGATACCCTTAAATGAAATGAACGAATTTTTCCATTTCAGTGAAGAAAGATCGAACCTTGCCTATATAATAAAAGTCCCTTACTATATTTTCTAAGAACGAGGAACCTATATTCTTAATATCTTTTTTAAACAGAACAATACGAAACTTAAGTTTTTTTTTTCATGTTCATACTTCAAATAAAGGAGGAGTCTAAAAATTTTTAGAGCCAATTGTCTAAAAGTTCAACAAACTTTTAGACAATAATAACTAGTATAAATAAATATATATACATATATATATATATATATATATATATATATATATATATTTATTTATTTATATTAGTTATTTTTAGAATAATTGTTGATAATTAAATAACCTAAAAACACTGAGGTCAAATTAAAATTTTAAAAGATTCATTTATTACTACTTAAATTCTTTATATATAATCCGCTTTTAATACAATTTTTAAAAAATTTTGGTACTAATAAATTCATAAGCTCTTTGATTAATCGATTCATTAAACTCTCTTGAAATTAATAGTCATTAATGTTAAAGAAGTGCGTCCAGCAATTCTTGGAGATTTTACTTTTCTCGTGAATATAAATTTTCATAAATTGATTTTTTCTATTCTAGTAGGCGTGTTCAAAGATTAAATCCGTTTGCTCAATTCCTGAGTATGATTCATCACAAAAATTGTTTAAAAAATACAAAGACAGAAAACCAAAAAGAAAGCTAAAAAAATTCCGGGAAAAAATGGTTGAAAAAATAAATAAATGCCATTAATAAAAATTATTCAAACTGAATGGACAATTTTTCAGTTCTTTTAAAGCTCCTCCTCGTCTCTCCTTCTCTCTCTTAGTGCGTGCTTGTGGAGGTATCACGAGATGTAATACTCGTTAATGTCTTTGTTTTGATTATATTTTTTTCATAAAAATGACCTTTTTGTATTCAAAATGTACTTTTGTTATTCATATTCTGATTAAAAGTCATATTTATTACTATATTATATTTTTCATTATAAAAAAGGTGACTTACGAATTCTGTTATCCTTTTTTATAGTTCATTAAAAAATTTGCTAATTAAAAAAAAATTATATATTTTTTAAAACTACACTGATATAACAATTTCTCTCTTCTCCATTAATGATTCGTCTCAAAATTCTTGTGTGTAGCAATCGTTATTTTTTATGTTAAAATATAAGTGAAATTTTAATAAATTATCTGTAAATATTCTTCAAAGAAAACTTTTAGAAGGTACAAACCATATTACGAATTATTTGTATGAAACTTAATTCAAGTTGAATAAAATAGAGATGTCAACATTCTGAAATCTGTATCACCTAAAGACCTTTATGTTCTTAAGTTCACATTCTCTCCCACACAAATGTATAATTTTGTTTCATTAACTAACTTCAACTAAAAATTATTTGCATCTACATTTAAAATCTTACAAAAGAATCTTATTAATCCAGTTCAAAATCGTAAAGAAATAAATAAATGGATAACTGTGGTTAAAGCCTTTATGTATATATATTGGATACTTCAATTATTAATTCAATTCATTGTGAAAGAAATGGATGAAATAATCTGGAGGAATATTAGTAAAATGCATACAGCCAAATCCATTTCTTCGGTACATAAGAACTAATTTATATTGTTTGTTTATATTAAAGTTGTTCTAGAATGACACGAGGGTTATTGGCGACAGATATCTTAAATTTGAGCCATTATCAGCTAATGAAGACAATACCGAGCTAGTGCCACATTCTTCTAACTTGTGTACCGTTTTACTAAACGTCTCCATGATCTATTTAATGTACTTCAACTTAGTACACGTTGGGTTTTTACTGGAATCAGAACGCAGGATTAGACTTAAGCAAAATTCGTAACCATGACCTCTGAGCTAATATACCCAAAATTATTTATACTTAAAATTTCAGGGTATGGTTCATTTTCAAATGATTAAACTACTTGATGTAAGCATTTTAAAAACGACTGAAAAAGAAGTCATTGTGGATACGCATCTTTTCTACAGAAAACTAATAGCAGGCGCAAATAATATCAGTTGCGAGTTCGATTTCTGGTGCTTCTGAAGAATCGCTCTAAACGGGAATTGTTGCACGTTAACTATCTTAAGAGGTCAATATTTTGACCAAAATATTTCAAAAAAGGCACATTTTAATTGCATATAACTAAGCATAATAATTTACAGAATTTTATTTTAATTTTCAATTTTAAAGTTTTTACACTATTTTTATTTTATAATTGTGGAGCACAAAACCCCCTAAATGTTGGCTTTTTATAAGCACACTCTGCATGGTATGAATAATATTTCGAAAAAAAATCTCAAAAGAATTTCTCTTATACTCTCTTACGAACATGAAATTTCTCTTACAAAAAAATTTCATGTTCGTAACTCTTTTTCAAATAGTCGAAGGATTTTGTGTGAGTGTGCATATATATATATATATATGTGTGTGTGTGTATGTATATATATATATACAATTTGAAGCATGGTATAATACAAAGCCTTACATTGCAGTTGAGACTTTTTGGATTATCTTTTCATTTTCCTTTCTTCTCAAGTAACAAACTGCTCATTGCCTTGCTAATCCCTGTTTTTTATGGAATATTTTCAAGTACCTAAATTCCTGCCTTCAATGAAAAACTCCCACCTTCAGCACAAAGAAAACTACACTAGATCAGGTGTCGTCGTGGTCACTTGGCTGTGATTCAAAATTACGAGATGCGTAGCCAGTGGACTTCGTGTTGCTTCAAAGTGCGATGATAATAAAAACTTACTCGAAATTTCCATTCTTTTTTTCTGCAGTGATATGATTAAGAATGATATTAATTTATAAATGGTGCATAGATAATGATTTTTGTTTGGAACTTGAGCAAAAAAAGTAACTGGTCAGTTATAATCTTCGTTACTAAGCCGCTGTTTACAATTAGTGCCAGTAATCCCTTTTATCACTCTGTAGTGAGCAATTCGACTCACCAATTGCTTCAGTCATCTACTTTTTAAAAACTTTTTAATCATTAATGTGATTGATATTTACATTTTCTCAGCAGTAGTTTTCTGATACCACTATTAATTATAAGTTTCTTTGTAATAATTTATCCTGGTAGAGATTCTATAAATTTAAAATATTTCTTCGTAAAATAGTTTTTAAAAGAATATCACATAATTGTAATACTTTCTTCTTTCTCTTATTACTCTTATAAAGCCATTGAATGCCTCTTAGAAAGTCATTGAAAATCAGTCACATTAAATATCTTTTAAGACTAAAAATTGATTAACTTTTTCGACTTGATCCTACTAACATTGAATTAAATTTTAGAAATAAAATTTCCACTGTTCATATGACAACATTTATATACCAACACTAACCGCGAATGATAATGACTGGCTTAAAAGTAAAATCATTAAGGATGAAATATTCCAGTTGCAGTAAAGTAAATCTGTATTAATCAGCATTTCTGAGCAAAATGTCCGAGCGAAGAAGTTAAAGAAAAGATAAAGAAGAGAGAAAACCGCAGTTGATTAGTACAAAAACAAAAGCAGAAGAGTAAGAAAAAAATCCATAAATTTCACGCTCTTTTTTCCTCTTACACGCACATCGTCCTGTAACTAGTTGTAAAAGAGGGTGTCATAACACTCTGAGGGGTAACAAAAAAACAGAACGAAAATTACCTACTCAAGCTTCATTGAGCAGGAGGAGAGGGAGAGGCATGAATTGAACAAGAAGTAGGGAGGGTAGAAACCTCCAACTAAAGGAAGGAGGGGGAGGGGATATTCTAGCAATGAGAGAACGTACCGGTCGACGCGGCTCCTAAAACTAGATGCCGTGCTCTTCCGAAACATCGAATGATGAGGTGAGTTTCTGGGTAAATCTCGCCAAAAGAAGGATAAGTATTTCATTGTGGGAGTGGGGTCGTGTTAAGAGAAGGAGGCGGGGATTTAAAGGAAGCTAAAAGAGAATCTTCGGTATCATATTTGAGTTAGCTCCCTATACAGGTGTTTAAGAGCGCTTAGGGTGCTCCGTTTCTGAAGAAATTGAGGACATATTCCAAAACCGGACAGTGGTCACATCCACAGGTGAGGTGATGTTCTACTTTTTTCCCCTTTAAAAGTGGTTTTATTAATAGAAAAAACTTTATATTTATATCTCACAAATGCTGAATAAAATGTTTTCGTTATTAATTAAATATTTATAATAAATTTAGATGGAAAGGAACAATTTCATACTTTCTTTACATTTAAACAAATTTTTCTTTGTTTTTTACTCGTATTAAAATTTAATAAACTTTATACCATTAAATTTCTATGTTTTTAAAAAACATATGGTTTGTGAAAACAAATCGAATATTTTTGAAAATTATTAAAACTTTGTAACTGAAAACTTAGTTACATAATGTTACGAAAAGGGGAGATTTGTCACTTTTATTTCATGACTAACAAGAATTAATTAAAACAATCTAATACATTTCTCATTAATTACATCCTTTATAAAATTTGATTGATAATTTTTCATATTTTTCTTTTTGAGGCTTAACTCATAAATTCTTCCGTATATATTACCAAACTTTAATAAGTGATAACTCTCTTAGTATAACATTGTTGAGAATTGAAATTAATGAATCTTACTTATCATAAAATTATCTTGAATTCTACTTATATTTCTTGCATAGAATTTTAGAATTTTATGAGTATTGATTGTTTACTTTGTTTTCCCTATCTATATTAAAGGCAGTTTTATTTATTCATAAAATTACGGAAGAAAAACGTAAAAAGTATTACATGAAACCCAATGTACCGATTTATAGTAATTTAGTGACACTTCCATTTTTTTAAGTAAATATCTTTACTAAAGTATTGATGCTCTCCAGGAATGTGCTCTTATTATTGAAATTAATTTTAACTTCATTTTACATATTATGATATGGAAAAAGCATAACTTGCTAGTATTAGTAGGAAATATTTTATTAGTTTTTTAAATTCTTTTTAGTTACATTGACAAAATCTTCAAAAATAAAAAAAATTTATTGCGTATGAAGAAAACATACTTTAATTCTAATTCTGGAATGTGTACGTCTCATTTCCTTCAAAATGAATTTTGATTACATATAATAAATAATCATCATTATGAACACAAAATTTTCGATATTCTCAGTTCATTCTTCTTAAGCTCCATAATTTTAGTTTAAACACATTTTCGTTCCCTTATAGTATATAGTAAACATTTTACTCTTAAATTATTAATATTTGTCAAAGGAAATTTAAAAGAACTTTCTTTTTTATCTAGCTTGTTCCAAATACATTGCAAAATAGGAAAAAAACTCATTTATAATATAGAAAACAAATTCTTTGAAACTATAATTTAGAAAAAAGCACATTTAATTGCAAGTCTCCCTAATGTAATTGTTTAACCATTTGGAACTTTATTGTATTTCATACAGATCACAGAAGAGAGAGAGAAAATATATTATATATTATCTAGAAATATTAACTTTCTTGGGAAATGCACTTCAACCTCCAGCATCCAGATTAATTTAAGTAGACAAAAACCGAACTTTCAATGAAACAACCCTCCTTTTAAAACTATTCTCTATTTGTTCTCCAAGCTAAAATTTTAAAAGAAATGGTGTACAATGATGACCTTAGATGATGATGAAATTGAAATAAAAAATAGCGCTTAAGAAATGTGATGTATGTAAATTTAAATCTGTTCATACTTTCTTTGTTATTTTATAATTTCCTCATAAAATATCATCTTTCCCCTCCCATTAACTTAAAAACCAATCCCCTACCAAACGAGCTCCCTGTCATCCTTTTCCCGACCGAAGTACGGTAGGTCGCCGCCTGACGCTTTCCCCGTTGCCACTGGTTGGTATTCCGAGTCTACCTGTCCTGAAAAATTAATAACTCTAAGGTCTCATCGCGCCTGTTGACAAACGAGTTCTTTTAACTGTCCATGACTGTTTAACACTAAAGATGATTCTTTGCTTTCTTCTTCTTTTTCTTCTTTCTTTTTTTTTAACTTCTGATGCACTTGATTTTCTAGTTGACCTTAGAACTCGGCAGTTTTTTACGAGTTTGTGAATTACACTACAGGTGGCGTAATTCGATATCATAAGTATTTTAATCGCCTCGTCTTAGCAGAAAGGATTTTATTATTATTTTTTTCTTGAGTTTGCTCTTAACACTTAAACAAAGAGCAACCAAAATGTAAATCACATATTACAAAGTCAGAAAATTATTCCGTTTTCGAATATTAAGAATTGCAGTGTTAAGAAAGAGTAGTGCAAGCTCTTTCATTTTATTACAATAAGAACAGAATATGAATAAAATTTTAATAATTTTAAAGTTTTGATATGAAAGGAGGATGTAGTAAAAGAAAATTTAAAACTCATCGGGGGAATTTATTGACATCTGAAAAGATATTCTTTTTGAAAATTTCATACGGTTCGAACTCGTTTATTTTCATTGAAATTGTTCTTCAGACTCAATGAAATAAAAAAATACCCATACAAAAAAGCACAAACAAAGTAAAATTATTCATTTTATGAAATAACTAAAAAAAAATTTAATAAAATAAATTTTAAAAATTTTTTTAAAGTGATTTATTTAAATTTTACTCTTTTGTCAAAAAAAAATTTGTTTTTTTTTAATACACAGTTTCATTTTTTTTTTTTACTTTCATAAAATTTAATAAATTTATTGGGAAAAGTTATTGTAAAGTAATTGTACAAAAAAAAAGCAAAGAATTAGTATAACTCTGATAGCTATGTTTCCATTCTAATAGAAACTTCTTATAATATGGTGTATTCATTATCATATAGAACATGTTATTTCTTGGATATAACAAAAATTCTACAGTGGATTGAACAGGTTAGAAATGTTTAAAGCGATTGTCAATAGTGATAAATTATTGTTGTCTAAAATATTACTCCAATGCCCCAAAACTGTCTTAAAATATGCTAAGGCACACAAATGTCTGTTTATGTATAGTTTATTTTATTATATCTCTAAGAATTTGATTAACATCACTTATTTTCAATTTAAAATGCCAAATTTATATTATAATTGTAATTACCTTTTTAATTGATTTTCTTTATGATAGAAAACTTTCAAATTTTTTTTAAGAAAACAATGTTATTCTATTAATTATTGCAGAAAATCTACTTTAGATGCTGCATAACTCAAACATGAATTATTTACGTAAATATAAGGGATTTTAATAGATTTTAAATTATTCAATAAGTTGTCACTACTAGAAATTTTTGGAATCGAAATCATAGTATTAAATGTTAAAAAATTCCTCCTCTCTGTTTAATTTTTTTTTTTTTTTTTTTTACTTTTTAATTGCTATATGCAATAGAATTTAAGTTTACCTGTTGAATAAAATTTGAAATTGAAACGAAAAAAGGAAAAATTTG
Source organism: Trichonephila clavata (assembly GCA_019973975.1). NCBI lineage: Eukaryota > Metazoa > Arthropoda > Arachnida > Araneae > Nephilidae > Trichonephila > Trichonephila clavata. Next base: position 1,013 of record BMAO01026455.1, on the reverse strand, counting down.
AAACCATGTTTCAAAGTGAAGTGCTAAATATGAAAACAGCATAATAAATACTCTTACAAATGTACTTTAATACTTATTAATTAGTCTTCATGAATAAATTAGTTTTTTATTTTTTTTTTTTATATATATTTAAAAGGATATTTAAAAAGAATTTGTTTTGAAATATTCGTAAGTCAGTTCAAAAATATTTTGTTACAAACCAATTCAGTCATTTTCTACAATATATAAATAATTTAAGTTATATTTACCCATTAGTTGAGATTCTATAAAAATTTTAAAAAATATTATGTAAAATAATCAAGATTTCTTTCTTAATATTTATCGAATGCAATACAAAACTAACTTTAAAAAACATGAAGTAATTTTCTTAATTAATTGCTTAAGATAATGCAGCAATTGCTTTGAACTTAAACACTAATAATGTTGCGAATGAATTTTAAGAGACGGTTATTATTCCGTTTTACATTCATGGACCTAAAATGAATAAACGAATGATTTATCACATACACATTAAGGCTTAATATACTGTAAAATCCGACGCATTATGCGCACTTTGAACACAAAAAATAAGATCGAAATTTACGGGTGCGCATTATACACCGGGTATAAAAGTGGGAGCTTTAAAAATAAAAATAAAAAGATCTGCATTGAAAAAAAATTAGACTTTTACATAAATCGAAGTACTGTTTATTTTTAAAAATGACATTCTTTATGAACTTAAAGGGTGGTAGTTCTAGAAACACATTACTTTTTTCAAAAGCCTGGGGGATATTACCTCGAATAAATGACTTCAAAACATAAGAGCATAGCACACGTACAGAAAAATCAAAAATTGCAGTTTTGAAAGTATAGGTGTGCGTTATACGGCGGGGCGCGTTATACGCGAAAATTTACGGTAATTAAAATCTTCTCCCTCTTCTCTCAAGGATTTATTTAATCAAAGCAAAGCAATTTAAAACTATAAAGTTACGTTCGGAACACGCTTATTTTTTTCCAGGGAAATGGGTAATCTT
>BMAO01026454.1:0-19616 GCA_019973975.1 Trichonephila clavata | reverse complement strand
AAATTCAAGAAGAAATTTACACAAGCATTTTTCTTTAAAACTTTTATTATATTTCTTCTTAAAATGCCATTCCCTCATTTTTTTCAAATATAAATAATTTTAGAAAAATACATTCTTAACCCTTTAAGCCAGGGGTGGCCGATATGTGGCACACGTGTCACAGTGTGGCACTGCTGAGTTGTAACAGTGGCATGCGAAGACTTATGGGACAATTTTAAAAATTTAAAACATAATAAGTACCAATTTTCTTACTATTTTATTGAAAAATGCTGTTGTCTCAGACAAAAAAAAAAACATGAAAATTTATTTTAAATAACCCTTTAATCGAATTCCAATATAAAATTATATGGTCGAAAATACTTCATTGTTGTGAGAGCTGGTTTTCCGAAGGAAGTGCACTCGTGAGATTTTGGAATTTGAAATAGCTTGTTGTAAAATATCTGGAAGAAAACAATGATCTAACTGCCCAGTAAGTGTTCATTACTTAAGAATGCAGATTTTCTTTGGAATTTAACCTTTCCTACCGATACTATGGGACATTTAAATAATTTAAAATTAAGGTTACAAGGAAAAGATTGTACTTTTTCAACCCTGATTGCTGATATATCTTTTTTTGTGAACAAACTTATGCTTGTTTGGTCTCGACTTTTGAGAGAAAAAGACTAACACATTTCAAATTATTGCAGGAACTATCAACCAAAGTTAAGAATTTTCCGAGCTATGATAAATTTGAAAATTTAACATCAAATTTGCAAGATTCGTTCAGTGCTAGGTTAGATGATAAAAAGAAGCTGATCTTGTCATACAACCTTTTTCATAATTTTGCTGCAAGACGTTAATTGTTACCCTCCTGAAACCCAAGTCGGAGTGAATATTAAGGTCCCACTGTTCAGCTACATGAGGGCTTTTGGGCACTGTCCGCGTAATTTTGAACCATGGTCAAGTGACGCGGATGACACCTGAGCTGGCACCCCCTCTCCTAACTATCACACCACACCAACGGGAGGACGTTTGAGCTCTCGACAGATTTAACGTGCATCTCTCCCCTACACGGCGGGTCTTCAGTGATACTTGGATCGAATTCATGACACGCTAGCCACGATCCGATGCCAAGTCAACTTGGCTACCGCAGTCACCGAAACCTAAGTCGGAAATATTGACCTATAGCACTTAGAGCACTGAAAAGCAAGCATAAGGAATTTATATTAACTGCAAAGGACGCGGATTTTCTAAATTTACGACTTCGCTGTCAGATATTGTTGTAGATTTGGATCAATATGCTTGTGAACAAATGTATTCTATTACGAACATTATAAAATGAAAGTATCGCTCAAAACTAACTGATTCCCACCTAAAACAACCAAATTTTTTAAGCACAAATTCGAGAATTAATCCTAATATAGATGACTTGGTAAAAAAAAAAAGAAATACAAATTTAAAACCACAATTAAGAAAGCACTTACAGTTCAATAATTATTTATTATATGAAATGTTTAAAGTTATTCATTTTATTTTATACCTAATCTAGCTGATTGAACCTGCCTAAAGTTTGTTAACAACAAAACCTAAGTTTGTACTTTTGTCTTATTTCTTCAATTCTTGCATAAAAATTGTACTTTTTGCTTAAAAATTCCATAGTAAGCCTATAAGTAATATTCCCCCCCCCCACTTTTTCATATTCTTTTGTTTGTTAGAAAGGTTAGAAGTGCCACGCATAAAAGTTTTCTTTAACAGATAGTGGCACACTTCCCAAAAAGGTTTGCTTCCCCTTTGCCTGTACACTGTACGAGCTACCGAAAAATGGCTGCAACTTGTTTTTCCCTACGCTGTACGGTCACAGATATTTTCTTTCTTTCTTTGATTTTCTTTTATTTTTAATTCGTATGGTGTATTATTCAATGTTAGTATTTTAAAATGGTGATGTGTATTTTCCCTATGTTACTGAAATGCTTTTGGTCTGGCTTTTTTTGGCGGCGAAGGCGGGAATTAGTATGGTGTTTAGTTATAAACAATAAAGAAGTGCGTTTTTTAAAAAGCATTTTCGGTAAAAAAATGAAAACTAATTATTTTACCAATCATAACGAAATACACATTTCAAAACCTATGAGAAAAAGACACGAATATTTTTAAATCTTTCAATAAAACTGAAAAGATAACTTTTCCCAAAAAGATCTTTTAAAACTCAGGATTTTGGTTGTATCAATTACTTTAAAAATCTTCTTTGATTCTAAGAGCTCAAGTTTGTAATATTTTTGAATTTAATTTCCAGTTTGTAAGCCTATATATATTTTTTTCAAAACGTAAAATTCGCAGCGTAGTCAGAACATCAATCTTGAATTCTAAGCTCATAAAAAAGATTAAATAAGCCTAATTAGGAAGCCTAAAGGAGTAAGTAAAGGAAGTAGTAAGTAAATTGTAGTAAGCCTAAAGGAATTACTACAATTGTATTATCATTACTCAAGAAAACATTATTTTAAGCCATTAAAATACAAAAACATATCTGTTTAATAAATGGTAGAGATCCAGGGTTATAGTGAAATCATGGATTATTAATCAGTATATATCAGGCTCGATTCTAGCAACTCCAATAGAGCATCGTATTTCTGGAGTTGATCTACAATAAATTTGTCAGATTTAAAGTTCCCGCATTTGAAACGAATGGATGAGAAGAGTACAGTGGTATCTGACATGTTAATTCATTTTATTTTTAATTTACGTCTCAGTATAAAGCAACAACATGGTCACTGGCAACGGACTTCTTAATTTTGAACCACGGTCAAGTGACTAAGACGACACCTGAGCTGGGTCCTCCATTACTAACTTCAACTTCACGTCATCGAGCGGACTTTGAGCCTCGACAGCTTTGACCTTGTGGCGTTTGAGATAAATAAAGGTACCCTGATATTGATTAATTTAATTATTAGGTTGGGAAAAAGAAATTCATTATTTTTACATGAACTTTTAAACTTTATTTAACATGTTTCGGATTACCAATTTTGGTCATATATGCACCATTTTGTTCTATAATTTGTTGCCATTCTAAAGGTAGTTTCATAATGCCTCTCTCATATAAGTCTTGGTTCCTATTGGCGAAAGACTCTGGTAATCGATTTTCATAATCTTCTCTCGATGTCAATTTCTTATCCCCAAGGAAGTTTTGAAATGCAAGAAAAACACTAAATTCGGATCTCTACTGTCAACAATTGGACCATTTTAGATAGCAATTGACCAGAAACTGCAAGAATTGGCCAAAATGGAGAGATGTTGCGTTCCATCAGGACAACACCAAGCCACACTCATCTATAGAAACTCCAGAACTTGGTTAGGAAATTTTGATGCATCCACCATATAGTCCGAAACTGGCACCAAGTGATTACTATGTTTTTCTTGCATTTCAAAACTTCCTTCGTGTTAAGAAATTGACATCAAGAGAAGATTATGAAAATCGATTACCAGAGTCTTTTGCCAATAGGGACCAAGACTTACATGAGAGAGGCATTATGAAACTACCTTTAAAATGGCAACAGATTATAGAACAAAATGGAGCATATATGCGCAAAATTGGTAGTCAAAAACATGTTAAATAAAGTTTTAAAGTTCATGTAAAATTAATGGATTTCTTTTCCCCCAACCTAATATTTAGTTTATTTACCTCGCAGCTATTACTATTGTTTAGAATTATTAGAGTCCAAGTTCTGTTGTTTGTAAGGGAAGAAGTACGTTTCGACTCTACTAAAGTTTTCAACCGTTTCCTCTCTTAGCACTCTCTAGGGTCTCTGAGATGAAAAGGGGTTGGTGTGTTTGTCTTCGAGCAGAATCCGGTTCGTGTGTGGAATAGGGGGTTCCTCGTAGTTTCAAAGGTTTTCAGGATGAGGTCCAAGATCGCGCAATATTTTAAGGGTGCAGATGTCATTGCACGTGATGATCATATCCACAAAAGAAGCCGATTCACTGCTGTGTGGTGGGAAACGTCACAACCTGTATCAGGACTTTAACGATGGATCTTCATTGGCTCAAGGACTGGACAAAGCTGGCCACGAGATCGCAACCATGACCACTGGGCTACCTCAACCACATATCGGAAATGATATTGAATTCAAGCACATGATTAAAAACATGTTTAATGTGACCCGGAATATTATTTGGTTAATAAAATACAGCATGTTTTTATAGTTAACTGTTAAGATTGGTTAACACCAGTTGAATACAAATTTATTTTCTTTAGAGTGTCTTGAAAACAATCTGTCTTTTAGCACAAAAAAAAAGAATTAAAGGATAATCGGTCTTATACATTTTATATAAATTATCTAATTTTATATTTAGCTTGTAACGGGTCTATTTATGTTTTTCCTAACAATCCTCTTGGGGAATAACTTTTTATAAAAATATTATTCAATGCAAAACTTCCTCTCGAAGAAGAAGACGCGGTCTATGTAAATTATGTTATGTATTTAAGTATTAGCTTTCGGGTTCGAGAAGAGGAGAGAGAGGTCAGAAGCTGAAATTGTGATGCATTGATGATTAATGTAAGATAAAATAACCTAGACGAGAGCACTTCGTAGATTATTTGATTAATATTAAGATTGACGATTTGGTCAATTAGTTGTTAAATTGGATTAGGTCCGTTTGGATTGGATTAATTTAGAAATTATCTTCAAATATAAGAAGGTGTATTGCCTGGAACTGCTAAATGTAAGTGATCCGATTTATTTTTATACCTCCAATTACCTCGTCTACTTCGCTACTGCCTATATTTATCAATTGGTGCATTTCTTAACTTGAGTTGTTGAATTTGTGTCGTTGTTGAGAATAGTAAATAAATTGTATTGTTTTGACTATAGCTAGTTTTCCTTCTAGCTTTCCTACACTAATGGATGGAATAGCTCATCCATTACAATCTTAGTGAGACAAAAAAAAATTTTTGTTAGGTACTAATATACAGACTGACAATTTACTATCGAACTTAAAATTATTGAAATATTTTGACTCGTCAATTTTTTTTTCATTTTTTAGTTTTCTTGGATTCTGCACTTTCAATTTTAAAGCAAAAGTAAAAAGGGTTAATAATATTAATAATAAATATTTTTGAGAGATACTTTTTTTGTTTGTGTGTACATTTCATTAATTTTCACTAATTTCGTAATATAATAAGGAATTTTTATAGACTTTCTACTTTAAGTCCATATGAAAACAAGCACCATTTTGTCTTCTTTACAAATAAATAAATTATTTTTATTTTGCGTAAAACAGATTATATTATTTCTTTATCTGTTTCATATTTGTGATGCAGTTTGAGATAAATATTAATTAGCTTATTTTTGTACGTATGATCAAAAATTTTTCAACATTGCAATTTTTGCATTTTTTTTTTTCAAGTATCTAATATAAATTTTTTTTCTTAAAAAAACTGGCGACGTTTTTTTTAAACGTTAAATAAATTTGTTATTGATATATTATAATGAATTTTTTTAAAAAAATGACTGAAATTTTATTTGAGCTATCACGCAATTATTGTGAAATTATTCTTTCTATATCGTCTCTTTTGTTCTTTCTATATCCATCATATATCAAAAGTTTCCGAACATTCCCTTTTGGAAATTTTTAATAGTTTAACTTTTATCATTGTTCTTTAGCTATACGTATATTCTTACTATTAAAAAATACGCGTTTGCACAACTCAATAATTTTTTTTTCTAATTTCATATTGTTATACCTCGTTACAAAAATAATAAAAAAAGTTTCTATCAAATACTGCTATCATACATCTTTTCTCAGTTTCTAAGGGTGTTTTTTATTTATTTAACCTTATTTTACATGGATCGATGCTTATTCTTTGAAAATTTAAGAGTTATTATTTCGCTATTGAAATCTAATACTTGTCGGCAATATACATGAATAATGTACTAACTTTTGCCCTTTTGGCTTAGGTTATCTATTCCATCGTGTAAACTTAATAGTTTTTCTTGAATTTTCTGGTAAACCATATTCAACAGACATATATGATGAATAAGATCTGATATTGTATTTGTTAAGTATGAAAAAAGTAGGGCACACTTCTAGGGAATTTCTGAGCTTCGTGCGGTTTGTTGTTCTACTATTGCTTGTTGCTCTATAAAATGGGGTGGGGAATATTAATTTTCCTTTACTGGTTTTATTGCAAGGCTTATTGATCTATCTATTGTCTTGAGAACTATTTTTTCATGAACCTAAGATTAGTCTTTAAAAAAATAACATAATTGTTTATTGCTATTTGGATATCCCCCCCCCCTAAAGTATTGTAGTTATGGATATTATTCTCAAGACTTATAATAAAATAAAAATGAAAAAGAAAAATAACTGCATTAATTTTATTCCATTATTTTCTAGTAATAATTGAAGGATTTTGATTTTATTGAAGAATATGAAATTTAATGACTTAATATTTATTCTTATAAAAATTCAAAATAAAATTAGTGCAAATTGAATCGCATTTCATTCATAGATAAACTACAAAATAACAGAACGGTTATGCTTTATTTAATACATTATTTATCCATTTATTTTTTATATTATTATTGTTAATTTATGTTTACCTGTAGCTGATACCTCCAGCTGCTTATGATAATGTGATTGGTCAGAGAATAGCATTTGGTTTAAGTTATTGAGCAGTTATAAGAGTGGAAATCTTACTGTCACCTGAATGATGCTTAAAGCTACGTCTAACGACAAGCGTACGATCTAACTCTTAGCCAGGACGAATTTTGTGGGTCTCGATTTGAAACTGTCAGACAGGTGACATTAGTAACAACAACAATAACAAGAGTTGGAATGAGTGAGGCTTTAATCTAATAAATATCTTAAATGGAATTTTTATAATGTGTGTGAGGATCATTCTTTAGAAATATAAAATTTTTTTAGTATATAGGATTTTTTATGCGGATAATCAAGCATGAGTGCACGTCTTATAAAATAAGCTTTATTTCTTTTTCGTTAGTTTGGTGTTGAGTAAATTCTCTTTTGGACAAAAGTTATTGTATACAATACATCTATAGTCGTCTCCTATCCATACAAAGATGAAAACCACCATTAAAAGATGAATTTATGTTAAAATTCTTAATTTAAACAAAAGAAACTGCCTGTTATTGTTGGAGGAATAGTTTAACATCGACGATAAAACCGTTTGCTTTTTGACATAATAATAAAAATAAAATTTACTAGAAAATTGATTCTCAGTTTTAAGGATTTAGCTAATACTCGCATATGTATCCCATTCACTGCCAAATACGAGATATCTCGTTGTAAGCGCGTATACCAAAACGGCCTGCTACGAGATATCTCGTTGTAAGCATGTGTATCAAAACTACCAGCTACGAGATATCTCGTAGTTTAGGCCGAAATTTTAGATTGATTACATATCTCCGTTTGAGTTAGGAATTATTAGAAAGGATGAATGTGAGAAATTTATAAGTGCAAAAACATATTAATTATCAATTGTTATTATTATATTCATAACTTAGACTATTAGATTATAACATAATAATTACATACATATGAATGTATTCCAAAAATTAAAAAATAATATTTTTATTATTGTTGCAAGGATCAACGCAAAGTGCTGGGTTGTTGGAACACACTGGACAAAAACACCTAGTTTCCTTACATTTTTTTTGTTTTGTTCTAACTCGGCATGGCTTTGTAGGTTACCTTTTTTTCTGTGGGAGGAAGATGCTCTAAGTGATGACAATCAGTTGTATTTGTATTATAGTTTCTGCTTTCTCCTGCTTTGCTTCCATGTATCAAATAAATGCATAACTGATTCCCTAAATTGACGCATCCTCATTTTTTCATTCCCTCGATTCCTTTGGTTGTAGAACTTGTATGCATTCTGCAGAAAGATTTTGAAGTAGAGTAGAGTGGTTTTCTTGTATCAACAGATGGTTTTTCTGTGGCTTGCTAATTATTGCTTATCAGTTAATTTTTTTATTTTTTATAACTTCCACCCTCTGATAGGTTTTTCCCAGCTAGGATCATTACATGTCTGTATGAAAATCTGACATAACATTATACATTTGACTTTTGTCAGATGAAATTAGGTGATTGACCTTGTAAAACCAAACAAAAAAAAATATTTGTATATGAAGATTTTTATTGAAAAAAGCTACTACGCGAAATAACTATTAGTGGCACTCAGCACAGGAATCTTATTTAGTGACGCCAAGCTACGAGTTATCTCGAAGTGCTTTTTAAAAAAAATAAAAGCTACTGTTAAATGCTATTACAATATTATATCAATAACTCAATATTATTACATTTTGTAAAATTTCTTGTTTTCCTTAAACTTTGGCACCCAGAGCAAAACGCTCTAAATTTTCATGACAGTCAATTGTCTTTCTACAGAAACACATTTTAAATGTTTTATAAAGTTGAAAATAAAATACTGATAGTAAGTTATTTTTAATTAAGAAAAGAATGATTAAAAATTCATTAGAAGGCAATTCAAAGAATTTTTGCGTTCGTCTTTGAGAATTTGTTGTAAATAGAATTGATTTTACTTAAGCATTCCATAACTTTCTTCCTCCCTTAAATTAAAGTTAGAAATTAAGTTTTTTGTTAATAGATTTTTATACATTGGAAAGTTCTGATATGAATAATTTCTGATGAATCTATTATTTAAATAGGTTGTTTTTTTCTAAATTTAGTTCAAAAGTAGTGTGGAAGCAGAAAACACATGAAGAATTTTAAGGGTGTTTAAACTTTTTTAAATGGGCTTTTCAATGAAATTTTTATTTATAGTTCTCCTCTGTTGTATGTTACTGACGATTTTCGAAAATATTTTTATGATGATTTTAACTATTAATTGTGGAATTTTTATTTTAAATATTATTTGGAAATATTATGAATACTTTTGGAAAAAAATGTAAATTACAAAATTCTTTTGTATTATTTTCCTTTTCGAATGTGTTTTATTGCATTCAAGTAGATACAATATTTTAGGTTTAAGAGAGAAAATGTAGATATTCCTTATGATTAACAATACGTTTACTTTTACAATGGTATTAATTTTCTCGTTAATCATTTTATTCTTATATTGAGAATGATTTTTTACACTTTAGGACAATTAACTATAAAAGCGTGTTTTTTAGTTTTTTTTAAAACTTTAATTTATATTTTTTATTTTTTAGTTCGATTTACAATAAAGCGTGCTTTTTTATTTTTTAAGCTATCATTTGTTTATTTCCTTTTTTAGAAAAACTGGGCAATTGTATATATTATAGTAAGAAATTGCTGACGTGAGCGTTTTCGCTTTAGGGTTGTAACTTAATCTTTTAGTCGCCAAATCAGGAAATAGGATCTGAAATTAATCACCAAATCTGGAAATGGAAAATCATTAATCTGATGATCCTGTTCCTGACAATGGAACAAGATTATTAAATTATTGTATTGTCCTCGATCATTGACAAGTGTGCAAAATTTCGAATTAATCTGATCTTTTAAAGTGGGTAAAAATCGAGTTCAAAGATTCCGTTACATGCAAGTGAAGCTTATAAAAGGGTGTTAAAACTGATTCAAGAGACTTTCTAGAATAACGGTTTGACGTAGTGCTGAAAGTACAACATGATATACTGCACAAATTGTGTAATGCAGTAAATACTGCATGTAAACCCCACTTTATTTCAGAATTCATTATAAATTCTAAATTTTTCCTTTTAAATTCCGCTTGAAAGCCTCATTATTTAACAAATCTTTAATAAATTTCAAAGCCATTCTTTAACTTTGAAGCTCCGTGTCAGTACTTGTTTGTATCAATTTTTAGGGTTTTAGGAAATCAACCATTTACTTTTTTCTATATTATGTTTCATTTAAGGATCATGTAAAATAAATATAGAGAAAATTTTATTTCAATATATATTTTACTAGTTATAATATTTACACCTAATCTGAAGCATTAATAACTAATTAGAATACTTTAAAATGCATAAATTACAAACTACATGTCTGCGAATCAGTAAAGTATTCAAACGCTGAAATATTGATTTAATAATTTATTTCACAAACACTTAAGACATTTAAATCACATCCACAGCATTTACAAAATAGCTTTGCCGAGTCCAAGACCGATGGGAGCACCAAGACCAAGACCAAGCTTTCCAATTCCAAGTCCAACAGGGGCTCCGAGAAAACCGGTTCCAATAGCGAGAGGAGCTCCGGCAATTCCGTTAGCGAGGATTCCGTTTCCGGCAATAACTCCGTTTCCGAGGATTCCGTTGGAAACGAGTCCGTTGGCAATGAGTCCATTGGCAATAAGTCCATTACCGGCAAGAGCAACTGGAGCAGCAGCTATGGCAAGAGGAGCAGCGGCGATGGGAGCAGCAGGGGCAACGTGGTTGATGGCGGTTCTCTGGGATGAGACGGTGGCAATGGATGGGACACCAGCTATCAATCCATTACCGAGTCCCAATCCGAGAGGTCCGGCAGCAAGAACGGGTGCACCAAGAGCAGCTGGTGCAATGAGGGAAGCATGGGCAGCTGCCAAAGCAGCGCAAAAGATGACGATCTAGAGAGAAGAAAAATTTCTATTTTAGTTCCAAAAATCTCTCTTCTCACACATTTCAATGAGTTATATCAGTGAAATGAGAATAAATCTGTAGCAATTGTTTTCATCACTTAAATTACTAAGAAATATGTTAGAAATTTTTAATTAAGTTCTGAGCTTTTTTGAATTTTTTTCCAGCAAAATTTATAAATTAAAGAATTTTTTTTGAGTAGTATAACTTTGGGAAACTCAATATAGATATTAATCGGAAATAATTCATCGCCACATAACCTTATTAAAGCCTCCAATTCTCGCTACACATCTTAGAATATAGATCATGAAATTTTTTCTACGAATGGTTTACAAGCGTTAACTATTTCTATAGTGTTTTCTGCTTTGTTATCGAAATGTAATGTAAAGACATAGTAGTAGATTATTTCTAATTCTTGTGAAATTTCTTTCTTTAATAGTTTCTCAAAAGATTTTGAGCTAAATTTTGGTACTTATTAGGAAACTGTAGTTTTAAAAAGAGAACTTTTAACACATGGATTTTTAATAACGACATATATTGAAAATATTAAATTAAGTTTTGGTAAATTGAATAACATTAATAGTGTTTTGTATAAGAATTTTACTTGAAGTTTAGTCATTTTGTTTATTTTTTTATAAATGATCAGGTATTTTTAAATTTAACTATTAAAATAAATTGTATATACTGTTTTTGTTTATAATACTTGTACATTAATACATAATATCTGATTTTCTATGCACTGATTTTTTAAAGTTTAGTAATATTTTTTAAACATTTATTTTAAAAGTAATCAGTATTGTTATCTAAATATTTGAAAATTAGATCTTTTGTGTTATACTTGAGTGAGATATTTATAAAACTCAAATATTAAGCCAGTAATGATCGGAGTAGCAAAACAATGGAACAAAAAAAAGCTTTTAGACAGAAACAGAAAATAAATGTAAGAGTTTCAGATTGTCACATGTTTTTATTTATAAATACATCCCATTTGTTTTGTATTTTTACCATAATTCTGTACAAAACTCTGCAAAGCTTTAATTGGTAAGCTAAGCTAAAATTTACAAAGTCTAAATGTTTATGTAACATGTAAATAAAATCTAACTCTAGTCTTACAAATTAATATCAAAACTACAAGTTAAATTTTGCGTGAAATAAACAAATATATGTTTAGGGTTGGAGAACTGAAATGCTTAAAAGCAGATTAGAAAGTTTACCATTATAGCTTATATATAAAATTTAGATTAAAGTACAGTATTTTACATTAGCGTTAAGCACTTAAAAATATTTTGTACTATTGTTTTCACTATGAAAATATTTTTAGAAATGTTAAAACGGAAAAAATAGGGAGAGAGATCTAGCTAAATAATGAATTTCTGAGGGAATGTTATTTTGACAAAAGTAAAGGGAAGGAAACTATTTCACAGCATTTTACTTTATAATATTAAATAAATCATACTTCATTTTTGGAACTCTGATTAAAGGGAATGAACCATTCCGCATTTACAAAAAATTTTAAGTCTTTTAAATAGAAATCAGTTTTTCATTTATTCAACAAGTAAAGTTAATCAAAGCATGCATTAAGAACAGTTAAAAAGCTGAGATACTACCTTAGCGAACATTTTCCGATTTGTTGATGGTTCAGCCAAAGAAGCTAATGAATTTTACTCAAAAAATTTCTGCTTTTATACAACTCAAAGGAAATAACAACAAAATAGGTGCTATATTTAAAATTTCCTTCTAAAACTGTAAATAAAAAAAAGGACCTCACTAATTGTTTATTTTGACATCGTTATCACATTAAACAGGTAATTTGGCATTGAAATCAACCTGACTTATCGTTTTGGACCAGATGAAGCCAGTTTTACGTTTTATTTTATCAGATCACCACTCCCATATTAATGCATAACCTTAATTCTATCAAGTCAAGGTTTATATTCCATGTTCGTACATGTTTTTGTGAAAATAATTTTAATACCTTTAATGTGTGGTTTTCTGATCATCCTTTTTAAGAATTGTTTAAAAATTTCTTTGAAAGATATCTTAAGACATTGGTGTAATAATGTAATAATTATACTACAATAATACCCTAGACTTACGCATTAGGGGGGGACCGAGGGATAACATCGTAAGACGAAGTGTAAATTCGCATATAAGTACGTACAAATTATTTTTAGTTGGGCCCGGAGACGAAAGAAAATTATAGTTTAGAAAAAAAATGTTCAATAAAATCTTAGATAACTTCGGTTGCGATTTTCCATTTGTGTTATCTTGATGCAAAATGTTTCATAAAATCTAACAAAGTAGTCTGATTGCTCAAAAATTTCCTCGTAGCATACTAATAGTTTGTTTATTTTTTGTTTTGTTTTAAACATACGCTTTCGTGTTGGAGTATATTTTTTAAAATTTGTAAACCTTTTTCAATTAAACTAAACCTTTCTGTCAAATTACCAACCGTCGTTCGGTTTTTTGATTGAACTGGGGTCTAAAGATTCAAGTTGTTCAACGTCTTTTTAAGTCTCTGAAGACTCTCTTACTCATGCCTTTCAAAGATGCTCATCAGTTGTCAATTTCTTATTGTGGTAATCCAGCAGTTCTTGAACGTCATCACTATCTACTTCTAAATTTATTTGCTAGACAAAATCGATAACTTCTTCAGTCACATTACCAATTTCAACAGGCTCTGGTACTGATTGCACGTGAGTTTCAGTGATAGAAAAAATAGAATACAGTTTTTTCCAAAAGCTATTTAAAGTTTTTTTGTGAAACCATCCCATAAGAAATAAATAACACAAAATAAATTCTTTGGCTGTGAGTCAATTCCACACAAACGTCCGAACATTTACATTAGCTAAACAGGAAGAAGAGAGTGAGTAATCGAGTTGTGTACCGCTCAAACAAAAGACGAATCGACGAGATTTGAAAATCGCGTAACTCCAGATTAGCGTAAGTCGGGTAGTGTAAGTCAAGGTATTACTGCATATACAGAACAAAGCGGTCAGAAATAATAATAATAATAAACAATTGATTCTCTTTCTATAATAGTGGGTGGGGGAATGCTTCAAAGTTTTGCTGAACTCTGCAATTCTAAGCTTAAGCGTAAGAGTTTGTTAATGCGTTACTCCTGCTATATTACTTTATCCTATACTGTCTCTCCATATTTTAATTTCTATTGCACTACTTTTAGTTAGTTTTACAATATAACAGCAATTAAATATATAAAATAAATTTAAATATAAGGAAATTACTATCAGATTAAAACTTTTGTATTACACAAATCTATGTAAATGTATTTCAATTTCCAGTTAAATAAATCGTTCATAATTTTATTCACATCGTGGTAGTCAAAGTTGCTCTTTAAATATTTTAATAAATAAAAAAAAAACATTCTCATTTTAATAAAAATTTTTATTTATTAGAAAACACACTGAAAATACATAGGAAGTTTCGGCAAGATTAAATTTTTGTACAAACTTAAACATTTTTTGATTTTAATGTTAAAGAACATATTTCTGGAACATATTTCTGATAGGTAAATATTTCTTATCCCTTGATAAAACTTTTGAAAAAAAAATATATTCCTTTTAAGAATCGGAGCTTTAAATGTTTTATAATTCGTATTATTTATGAAATCAGAGTAAGTAATAATTCCGGCTCCAAATATCAAACTCAAGGATAAATTCAACAACGAATAAATGATAGTTTAAATAAATTACAGTTTTAAAAACTAAAAAACACGCTTTTATGGTTAATAGGAATAAAGTAGAAAAAAAAACAATTCTTAATATAAGAATAAATTGATTAACGAGAAAATTAATGTCATTGTGGTAAAAGAATGGGGTGCTTTGTACTACATTTTTACACTAACTCAGCATTTCAGATAGAAATAGTAAGAAATTATAACAATTAATATACAGCACCTCACGCTTTTACGCCAATGATATTAATTTTCTCGTTAAGCATTTAATTCTTATATTAAGAATTTTTTTTTTACTTTTTAGTTCGATTCATTATAAAAGAGTGTTTTTTAGTTTTTTTAAAACTATAATTTATTTTTGAATTATTTTTTTGTAATTATTTTTTAATATCTCTCAGAAAATGTTTCTTATCAATGTAATTTTATAACATTTATTCCGAATCCATTTCTAAATGCCTTAAGATTATTCTCATTTCGTAAAATCTATTGTTTTTTTCTATTTATGCTAAAATGTACTAAATAATGAGTACTACGTAATAAACTTATTATTATATAACTACTTTTATAATTAAAACATCCGAAAATCATAAATTTTTGTCTTGAAAATATATAATACTCCTCTAATAGCCCTTAATATAAAAGTTTTTATAGCTTTTAAATGACTACGCAAACTGTATTTATATCTTGATTGAAGACTTAATTTTGATTAAAAATCTAATGGAAATAAATTCTAAGCAGTTAAGTGAAACGTAAATTTCACGTTTATTTTGAGCTTCTAATTAAGCATGCGTAACCTTCTGATATGTTAATTAGCGGAAATAAACCACTCGTTACTTACAATGCTTATAATAGCTACAAGGGCGTTACACTATCATTTTACTTCATAAAACAAGTGAATACGATCTCGTCAAGACGCTTGCATTGATAATGCTTGTTAAACTTGTATAACTGACGTGTAATGTACTACATATAAGAATCTTAGAAAATAAATATTATTTAAAAAGTCAAAGTGTCAAATAAACCACAGAATACATTCTAAAAGTTCAATTTAATGAAACATTGCAGTTTTCTATTTTTATATTGGTTCAAAGAATTTTTCAGAATTATGTACTAATATTTATAATAATTCAAAAATAATAAAATGTATATAGCATTTCGTAAAAAGTTATATATAAGTTACCGTTAAAGTGTGAAATCCGTTATTTCATAGAATAACTAGGTATTTCATGAAATAACTAGACAAGTCAGTTAAAGTATATAAACTTATTGAACTCCACGATTTAACAAGGTATTCTTTAGAATAACGATTACTTGATCGTTAAAGTATGAAATATGGGTTTCGAAAGTTCTTTGAACTGGTTCTAGCTGCTTCAGGAAGGATATTTCCTCTTAGAACAAGATATGGGCCGATTAAAGCAATTGTACTCTAGATTCCATCATATGTCAACGAGAATTAATTTCCATTGAAGAAGTTCCAAATATATTGACACAACGCTTCGATATTTTGCCACAGCTCAGAGTTGCGGTACTGAACAAGAATTTAAAAAAGGGCTCGTATAAAAAAAATATGTGATGGTAAGAGAAGTGGGCTTGTTTCAGAAATAATAAGCAGTCCAATTCAATGTGTCATCAGAGAAAATCTTGCTCTAACAAATAATGAAAAGTAAAATAAAGGTATATCATAAAATTTAAATTAACATTCCCTCACATTTTTATTTTAAAATGTTAACACAAAGTTTTTATGAAGCAACACTTTTCCTTACCAGCATGCCTTTTTTTGATAATATTTAAATATAATCTATTTTTGCAACTTATTCTTTCCCCCCTTTTTGTTTAACTAATGTTAACAATATGAGCAATATATATATATATATATATATATATATATATATATATATATATATATATATATATATATAATAATTATATCATCTGCTTTCCCATATAATTTATCAACTATTCATCCGCAAAAGAGATAAAATGTATTTTTCGGGAGATTTTAGCTATTTATGATCCATTAATTTATAAAATATCCTTGAAATTGTTTATTTTTCACTTTTTAATGGTCTATCCTTAGTTATTTCATAGAATAACTAGGTAAAGTAGGAAATTTTTCATCTATTATATACCTTAACTGATTTGTCTAGTTATTTCATAAAATACCTAGCTATTCTGTGAAATAACTGAATTATACACTTAAACGGTAACATATATGCATAAGTCAAGCAGTTTTTTATAATGACCCCCTGAATGTCTGATGCTCAAGTTAGCTATAGTATCATACTGCTGCTGCTAGAGAGATGCATTAATACAAAAAAAAATGAACATTACTGCGACACTAATGTAGGTAAATTTCTCCCATTAAAATACGGCTGATTTTATAAAAGGTTCAAAAGCTGTTGCAATGAAATTCTACCAATACCGGAATGCCAGGAAAATACCAGGTTTATAAACAAGTAAAATTGTGGTTGTCACACAAACGGTGAATGATCGAGTGGAACGTAGAATTTTCCGCATTGTGAAAGAAAGTATGGATAATAATAGTGCATCAAATTACAAAAGAAAGCATTTGTGGGAGTTTTGTTAAGTGTGCAACACATTGTAGAAGTTATGGTAATCATAGGTGTGTACGAACATAGTTGCTGCTTGCAGCAAACAAAGTAATAATGTTTCAAATTCGTTCCTATTTTCCAAAGGTGCTTTAAAGAAATAATTATTTTAACAATTATTATTTAATGCTTTCTTCTTTTAAAATTATTTTTCTAATTATTATAATAAATCCAATCACTAAATAATTTTTTATTCTGTTCTTTATTGAAAGCTACATTTTTTGATGTAATAATGTATAAAAAGATGTACTTTTTATTCTTTCTACAGAACTGATAAATTTGATTTTACATAAATAGTTTCAGATGCGAAATTGATTAAGAGAGTTACGTTTGAATTATTTTAATACATAATAAAGAATAGATTTGTTAGATTCGTTTTGAGACATAACTGCAGCCTGTCTCTGTAATAAAATATCTGATTAAGTTATCTGAGAATCAAAGTTCAGATAAGTCTTTATAATTATAAAAAAAATATGAAAGATTGTCCAGAATTTATTCCTCGAAGATTATCTCATTATTTGATCAATTAAGAAATAATACCTTGCAAACTCTTTTTTAAATCTATGTATCTACTACACTTTTGTGTAAATTCAAAAGTATTAATTATGATAAAATTCCATATAAATAACATTTTCATATAGCATAGACAAAACAAAGTCATACTCCTTTTTTCTAGCTGTTATTTAAAAGAACTGTTCATCTTTCATTAATTGTTTTATATCAGAATCTTTAAAGTTATTTTTAAATAAATGAATAAAAAAATTATGCTTTCTAAACTTGATATTTTTTTATAACCTTTCTTGTGAAAAATGTAAAAAAGGGTTGATGCTGAGTTTACCCTTAGATTTTTCTCCTGTAATTTTTTATTGCAATGGAAAAGAGAGATTGACATTCATTGCAATTTACTGACTCACACTTAAAATCTCTAACTGTAAATTCAACAAATTTTACTTTATTTTGAGCCAATTTCTTTTAGACATGCGTGACAGGCTTTGTACAGAAACTCTTTTATTGTGAAGGTAATATGATTCATTGCTAATATGATTTTTCCCATGAAAATTTATTATACCCTTCAGTGTACCCCCCCCCCTGTGTGTGTGTACAGAAAAAGCTATATAAAATAATTTGACTACTTAAACTTATACCCCTCCCCAAACGTGTGCTTTTGAAATAACAAATCAATTGAAGTAAGAAAAATAATGTTTCAATTTCATAGCGACAAATGCACTTTGGAAATTTTTTTTTTTCATATACAGCCGACTCTCGGTAATTTAAACCTTCGATAATACGAATCTCTCGATAATTCGAAGTATATGCATAGTCCCTATAAAAACTCTTGAAATTTCGAACTAAAACAATACATTTTGGTACACTCAGTATTTCGAAGTAAAATCTGTGGCTGGCCAGACTACAACACGCTATAATTTGAATTTATCTTATAAAACTCTCGACAATTCGAACACTCGCTATCATGTGCAGTCCTGTTACAAACAGGTTGGAGCCTAAGAGTTTCACGTTGCATTGTCTCTTCGTGTCTTCCTTTGTAACGTGGCGCCTTTGATGGCCCTCTGTCTGCTACCCCTTCTTCTTGATTTCCGGTTCCTCAGGCGAAAAGACTTTTTTATTGATATCATTTCTTAAAGTGGACAATAGACCAACCATGCCTATTGTCAGCCGTCCATATTTTTCGTTTAACACGTGGCCTTGTTACACGTGTTCAGAAAGGATGGTCCGCTATTTTGAAGAAGAGATGAGTAGGATTGTGTATGAGGATGTATTATTTTATTACAGGACTCTTAACTTCTGTCTTCTTCTTTATACCGTATATTATGTACTTTTTAAAAATACTTTAAAATAATTGTATACATGTGTACAATTGTTGTTTTATTACATAGTTTCAAATTTAAAATGCGTTAGGAAAAATTTCCTCATCGTGTATTTTTTGGGAGTTTTTTCCTACCCTTTCTCGATAATTCGAATTCTTGTAAATTCAAAGTTTTTCATTGGTCCTTCCTATTTCGAATTATTGAGAGTCAACTGTATTATGATTTAATTATAATACAATTCAAAAAATGATGCAAGCTGTTGATTAAGATTTGGTGTGAAATAGTCTTTTATTATAATTTGGAGTGATTCCCCTTAATTTTTTAATAAATACAATATTTTCATATTTTGAAATTGGTTAACAGAAATTTCAGCATGTCGACCGGTTTATAAAAAACTCGAGTATTAAAAAAACAAAGTTTTTTTTCTGGATCCACCACTCATGCGATCATACACACACACGCGTACGTACTTAGTATTTTTTAACCTCAGAATTAGATTTAGAATCAAAATTTAATGAAATAATATTTGAGGATATCACTAATATGTAAACATATTTTAACACCATATTCCGTGTGTTTTTTCCTTTATTTTAAAGAAAAAGATTTGATTACTTATGAAAGTGGTAGCAAGCTCCCACTTTAATTGAAAGAATTTCCCAATTACAAGAGATTAACCTTGATCATACTTTCAGAAAACTCGTTTTCTAAATTCAGCAATTAGAGCTGAAATTAAAGGATTTAATAATAAACAAATAGATAGCGATAAAATTAAGTTTATTCTATCGTTTAAAAACTCAGAGATAAAAAGAGGGAAATTAACTAATTTTTAAGCTATGAGCTATAAATGATTTTTTAAAAATATACTTCATCCTTTTATATTCAGATATAATCCAACTAGTCACTTAAGATTTGGGAAATTCTGCATTCTGGTGTTTGTGTGTGT
>BMAO01026453.1:0-17919 GCA_019973975.1 Trichonephila clavata | reverse complement strand
AAAAAGCTTTTTCATATTAAAAAATTAGCTAGTCATCAAAATGAAATTTAGTTAAATTTTAACATTAATTTTTTAAGTCAAGAATCTGTGTAATTACTTTTTCTTTTATAAATTTATTTGCAGTTCTCAGTTGATTATTAAATGCTCAAATCATCATAAATTATTAAGCGATATATAGAACCCTCAAAATAAAAATGATTTATTTTTGAATTTAGAATTATTTTTAATCATCGTACACCGGTATGTTTATCGCCAATAATAATAAAAAATTAAATTATGTTCTCATTTCGATTTACATGCAAAATTTTGAAAAATACAAAAATGTTTAAAAAAATTTCGAAATTGTATGTCAATACACAAAAATTTTAATTATTTCTGTAAAAATCCTGAAACTTCTTTAAAATGAATAAATATGAACTTTTAAAAAAATTATACATTTTTTTCCTATAAAATGTTCACATAAACAATGTAATTCAATAAAATATTAATTTTTTTTCCATTTTATTAAAAAAAGCTTTCTTATAAATATTTATGTCATATAAAATGCCGTACAAAAAAAAAAGGAAATATTTTAAACCTTTAAACAGAAGCAAAAATCTTGAAATTAATTGTTTTTCTGAATTTAAACGTGATAAATATTTATGTGATGAATATATTTATCCCTTCTTGGAATTACAAAGCAAAAGATTATACTAGATTCTAATGAAAGATAAAATTATAGAATTCACTACATATGAGGAGTTCATTCCATACTTTATTGGTTGGTGTAGGTACTAATTAAAGAGATTGTGTTTGGGGATTTATTAAAGTGTATTCATAATCTCAAATTTACATTCATTTCCATTCTAATGCAGAATATAATATTCTTTAAATAATATTTGGTATATATGAGATGTTAAATTTTTTTCATGGATTACAAAGTATTATGATGAGTTATATAAAATTAACTTTCTATTAGCCACCCATTTTGCTGGGTATTTCATAATAATGTATGAATGTATACTGTTTATAAAATTTTGATATCTACGTCCTAGCAGTAAGCTTTTTATCGTATTGAAAAGCATTTTTATAGCCCTCACCTCTTGATTTAAAAAGGACAGGATATGAATTTTTTAATCAAAAATATGGTTATCTTTTACGCCTCCATAAATCCCCCTCCCCTTCACTCCTTGGGAGTTGATTTTTGAAAAATCCATTTTCAACGCATCTCTACTCAACAAAATAAACATGCTTGATAAAATTCAAATCTCTCTCTCTCTCTCTCTCTATATATATATATATCCGAGCCGCGCGCCCCGTAGGTGGGCCTTTTTGAAAACGGGGCCCGAGGTCGCCTTCGGAAGGCCGCGGCCGCGAAACTTGCGGGAATTTCGGCATTCCGATTTCGAATTCGTGCTCCCCTCGTCGGGATCGACCGGATTCTGGATTTCGGGAAGATCCCGCGAGTTGGTTCCGTTTATATATATATATATATATATATATATATATAATATTATACATTAAAAATATGGTGTATTTTATTTGTAATAATTACATTTCTCTTAATATTTCTTCCTTTCCCTATGCCCCTGTGTATACCATTCACCAAATTATAGGTGAAGGTTGACTAGTCAAAAAACTTTGTTTAAACCTGCAATTTTGGTCCTTAAGGCCAAGAGTTTAATGTAGTAATACTGTGGCTAATATTTCTTACTGTCTTGACTGGTTATACTTAGGTTTATAACTATTTGTATATATATTTATGGATTATATATATATACATATATATAAAGAGAGACAGAAATAAATTTCAAAGTTACAATTAAAATTTATTTTAAATTTCACATGTTTCTAGCATTATTTATCAATATTATTTATTTCAAAATATTAAAAGGTTGATTTTAAGCGTTTATAAAGAATCATAATTATTGCATTCGTATTTAGACAAAAAAATTAATTAAAAACAAAAATTATGTATTCTAATAGTATTTTTCATATAATACGTGTCTATACTAAAGAACAAGTATCAATTATACGTATTTAAACATTTTACAGCGTTTATCAGCAGTACAAATATGGAGCTCTGCGAAATATAACTAAAATAAATAACAAACTATGCAAGTTCCGCAGGAAGTTAACGACCATAACGTAAACGGCATTAAAAGAAAACTATATTAAATATAATAGCAACCGCTGTGTTTCATACTGCCCTAAGGAAATTACTAATCAGCTCCGAAAAGTCTACTGCTACAATAAGCGGAAACTATAAGAAAAGACTATTCCCATCAGGTCCGCGATATCTGTTAGCGAACCATTTGTGCTCATACAAGTTTGAGGAAATTTATGCACATTTTATACAGGTGGAAATAGAATGCTGAGAAGGTATTTCCGTGATATTCTCACTTTGCAGGAGCCATCTGCCTAACACATAACGCATGCTACTCCAACACATGCTCAGAGTATGTACCAGATAATGGGCCCCCTCGAAACAGAACCAGGCGCAGCAGTTGGCCGATCGTAAATGAACTTTACTAGCCCTCTCGTCTCTCGATAAGCGCGATATATCCAATAATTCAGTTTAGCTAAGTATTCTGTGTATCGCCAACGCACTTTATAAGCATTCCGTTTACTTCGTACATTAAAGTTTTATGGTGTAATGAGATCGGACTGCGTACATAAAAGGTGATGTTAGATGCTGCAGAAACTTCCCTCTATTCGCAGCTGAGTGCTTGTTTATAATTAAATCTTGAGATAAGAAATGGCGAGTAAAAATTGTTCCTTTTTGTACAGACTCTTATCTCTTGAATTTATAAACAGACGTCAAAAGTGAAATGAATGCGAGGTATAAGTGGGGGCATTATTTTTTAAACTATGTAAAATGTTTACAGGAAAACTAAAATTAAGTGTTGTTAAACTATGTAAGCATTTCTAGTAAATTAGCATTGCATGCATATTTCTACGAAAGAAGAATATTTAATGAGAAAAATATACAACAGTGTATTATTTTTGCTCTTATATTTAGTTTAAAAAGCAATTATATTAAGCAATTTACTCATTAAATTTTGGAAGCCATGTGTGAATTAATGTATTAAATGAAGCCTATTTAGTACAGCTGCATACAAATAGACATGTATATATGTAATGTGGCAAGCTTTGCATTGTTCAATATGTGAGTATTAGTGCATTAAATGTTGCATATATATAGCTTAATTATATATGTATATAATGATGTGTTAAACATGGCATGTTTAGAACAGTTGTATGCTTCAATATTAGAACATATGTAATGCTGTATAAAACGTGTTTATTCTAAAAGTCCATGGAATGTTAATATATCCTATTTAGCATTTATAGTATAAGTAGAAAATTTGTATTCTTGAATATTAATATTTTAAATATTGTAAGCAAAGCCAGGGAGGAAAGAGTGTTTATTGATATCTCTCTACAAACCAACATGAGGTTTATTGACAACGAACCTCGAATTTTTAAACTATGCTCAAGTGACGAGGACAACGCCTGAAAACTGGCACCCCTTCTCCGAGCTTCCACACAATGCAAGAGAGAGGACGAGTCTCGACAGATTTAACGTTCATCAATCTTTAAATAATCACATTAAAAGATTGGCCTGCAGCGGCACTAGGCTCGAAATTACACTTCAACGACGAGTCTGTGTTCATAACCACTAGGTTACCGCTGCCACGCAAACAAAGTAATTGTTCGTGTGTATGTTAATATGTGTTAAATTTTACACTTATGTCAAAAGTTGCATAAGTTAGAATATTAATGTGTTATATACACTCAAGTCCATAAATTAAGGTTAATGAAGTTCAGGCAAAGAAAGAGACAGAAGCAAAACAAATTTGACTTATTTGTAAAGTCTATTTATTAAACAAAAGGTAAAGAGCAAAAAAGATGCTATATGTTTGACGTAATTAATAAAAATTGCGATTTTTACTCCATGGAGCAAATTTTAAAAAAGAACCTATTTACAAAAAACAGTATAACATGGTTAGTATGATGGTTAATACGGAGTATGTCTCCCAGACGATGCATTACAGGCCTTACAACGCCTACGCATGCTGAATATCAAATTATCAATCTGATCTTGGGGAATATTACACCACTCATCAGGCAATGCCCTTCGAAGTTCCTGTAGACAGTGGGAGGGGGTTGACGGGCTGCAATTCGTCGGCCAAGCATATCCCACACATGCTCTATTGGATTCAAGTCCGGTGAGTATGCTGGCCAATCCATACGGGTGATATCCCCCGATTGAAGGCATTCGTCTACAATGTTTGCACAGTGAGGACGGGCGTTGTCATCCATAAACAGAAATTCAGCACCCATGGCGCCCCGAAACAAACGTACATGTTGTTCCAGAATGACATCCCGATAGATGTGGCCTGTCATCGTTACACTCTGAACATGCAGGCCAGTTCTGGAACCAAGAATAATTCCTCCCCAAACGAGCCATCCGGCACCACCGTAACGGTGTCGTTCAATGGTGTTCTCTTTGTGGTAACGGGTACCTGGCTCTCTCCATATGAAAGTCCGGCGAGAATCAGACTGTAAACTAAACCTGGACTCGTCGGAAAATATCACACAAGACCACTGTTGCGGTGTCCACAATGCATGCTCTCTGCTCCAGGTTAATCGCAGGCGACAGTGAGTTGCGGTAAGGGGAACACATCTGACAGGCCTACGAGCATATAGACCAATGTGCCCTAAGCGTCTGTACACGGTCTGCCTTGAAACTGTTGTACCGGTAGCTGAAGAGAACTGATGAGATAGGTCTGATGCTGTGCTCCGTCTGTTTCTTTTGGTAGTAACTGCCAAATACCGGTCCTCATTCGGCGTTGTAACTGGGGGCGACCTGCGCTGTAACATCTACTCACATTACCATCATCTTGGAATCGTTGCCAAAGTCTGGAGAAGACACTCAGGGTGATTCCAAGTTCCTCGGATACTTCCAGCTGGGTACGTCCACATTCCAGTCGTCCGATAATTCTACCACGTAAAAAATCATCCAAATGCTTCCTTTGTGGCGTAACTATGCGGTTATTGCACTGAAAGGCTTTTAAAGCGCTTGTGAACAATTTTACTTCTTTGAGACCATTCCTTATATACCCCTCTCTTACACTCTCGTCATTGTGACGTACTATCCGCGCCATCTGGTGGTTTCCTGTAATTTGCATATTCTTCTTCAAGATGTGTGTGATAATTCTACAGGTGAAATTTTTATTTTAGAGTTCAATTTCTGTATGATTCTGAATTATCCTTAATTTATGGACATGAGTGCATTTCATATTTGGTATTATTATTGTATGTGGGTGTAATAATATATTAAATGATGAAAAATGTTTCATTTAACATTTGTTTTAAAATTCCTTTGTCTTTATTTTCACTCAAACTAAAATGTATCATTTCTAACCAATCCATTATAATCACATTATCCAAAGTTTTACAAGAAGTATTTTTTATTGATTGTCAAGCTTTTAATCAATTACTACAGATTTTTTTTCATTGTCGAACAATACGATGAGTAATTATTATGCTATGGAAACATTACGTAGACTATTGCATGTAAATTCTTTACCTATGTACTAAGTCAATGACTTTTCTCATGAGTTTTTATCAATTTCTTCTAAAAAACCTTTTACATTTGTTGATAAAATTTTTTAATTAGGTTAGTTGTTTAATGAATTAATAATTAATTCATTGATTGTAAAATAATGGAAGTATTTGTATTTAATTTATATTTAAATGTTTCTTAATGGTTATGTGAACACTGTCTTGCATAATTACACGGAAATTCTTACATTAATTAAATGCACACACGTTTCATTAAAATTAATAGAAAGAATCACTTAATACATCTATAATTTAAATGTAATTAATCTATCCGGATTCAAAATCGCTTCGCTTAACTAAACGCTATGAATAATTTATTAATTGAAAAAGCCTTTAAATGTTATTTTTAAAAAATAATAAAATAAAGTAAAAATACTTTTAATTTAGCAGGAATTTCAGAAATTTGTTTTTCTTTACAGTTAGAAATAAGAATAAAAATTTCGAAATAGGAGATAAAGGAAAATGTTAGGTTTTAGAGTGCCTTTTTTGAATTTATAAGCAAACATAAAAAAGGGCATTTAAGTAAAGAAAAAAAAGTTAAATACTTTAATTATTTTTATACGCGAGACATATTTATTAAGAATTTAATGAGAGTAATAAAGATTGTAGCTTATAAAGTATTTTGGTGCTGGAATTTATACTACATAAGATTTCTTAAAATTATTTTAAAATAATAATGTGAAGGAAAATTTAAAGTTAATAGATCTATAGTTTTAGCTACATATTTTTTCGACAAAAATACTTTGCTTCTCAGCTTTTTTATCTTTTAAATGGCTGAAAAACAATAGATTTATTAAATGGAAAGTACTTTAATGTGAAAATACGAGAAAACAAATAACGAATATTGGTGGAAGTATGAGTAACAGCTAAAAAATTATAACCCGTTAATAAATAGCTCTGTGAGCCACTATTTCTATTGCTTTCTTTAACATGTAATATAACTAACTAACTAACATATAACGTATCTATATTTTACTCTCATTTTTTTTTCAAATAGATAATTACAAATAATGGATACTTAGAAACAATTTTTATAAATTCAAAAAATGCCATATAATGTTAGACTGTAAAAATAAATATTATAAAAAAACATTAACATTTTATATCTATATTCTTTCTCTATCTGAAAGAATATTTCATACTTTTCTTTAAGAACTATGTTGCAATAAGTAACAATTTTCATTTTCCTTTCTTCAGACTTTATTAATATCTATATAGACATCTTTTATTAAGCTTTTTTTTCTTCAGCTAACAATGTTCCATAAAAAATTTCCCTTTTGTTTTCATAAATGATACGAAATCTCTATTATCATCAGACATTATTGCCTAAATACTGCAAGAATGTGAATTTAAAAAACAAAATGCATGTTTTTCTCCTTAAATCAAAAAATATAAAGAAACATAAAGGTACCTAAAACGGAAATACTTTTACAAAAGTAGCGCTTGAGTATTTTTATTTTTACCTATTATTAAAAGTCTTACTCATGTTAAAATGCTTTTATGTTAAAACGACGTGATATACATCGTTTAGATCATGCATTCTCTAAGCTTTTATCTATTGTTTATTTTTCATATTCTTTCCTGAAAAGAGGTGATTTATAAAATGCAGTAGAATCTTCAGAGTTGATATCTTTCATACCGTTGACAATCTTCTTAAATGTACCTAATTTTTTAGTCTGGACATGCGCCATGCATATTCAGCGCAAAATTGACCTAACTTTTTAAACGATATCTATAATATGCATCTTGATAATTTCGTTTCTGTCATGCTGTTAAGTAATTACTTTTGTTTTATTTGCAAAGGATATAATTTTTCGTATTTTATATCAAAGTTTTAGGTTAAACATAAAGTATTTTAACTTGCATCTATTTTGGAAAATGTCTCAGCGTGTATATATACTTTAATTTTTTTAGGTACATTGGATCATTTTCTGTTCAAAATGTCTCAATGTCTTTTACAAATCGGTGTACCAAAGTGAAAAAAAAATAACTCCATCAATTGCTTGTAAAATAGTTTAGAGATTTTCTTAGAACGGAGGACAAAGATGTGTTGAAAGACTTAAATAATTAACATTACCTCTTGTTTTTAAATAACCCCCTTTTTTTACGTAATAGGCAATACGAGTTGATAACCCTTTGGTTCTATTTTTTCCTAGTTTTAACTGAAATATAAATTATAAAATTGTTTTTAAAAAAAAACCGAGTTTTTCAAAATGAAAATATATCATTTAATATTATCTAAGACTTTGTTAACCCTATTTTGTATGTAAAATACAGTTTCATAAACAAAAATGAAAAATTTGCTTTAACACTTCAAATTTGCTGTTTCAATTTAATTAATTTTTTGTATCAGTTTCATAAATTGTAATTAATCAATATATCAGAAAAACTCATAATATTATACTTTAATTGAAGTTTAAAACGCTGAAGTGCTTCGTTCTACCTTAAATGCTTCCTTTAATTTATTCTGTATGAAAATATGTATAGAATACCTACATGTACTCTCTTTTCTTATGTACCACATAAAGGCAAGGGCAAGAAAATGCTTTGGATTCATGTCTTCTGCAATATTTCGGGTGATACTCCTTTCAGCCATTATCTTAATGTGCAGAAAACCCCTCTCAGCACACAAACACACCCAAATTACAGACCCATTCATCACTGGCAGCAAAGGAGGTCAACCAAACAAAAGCCGTTACTGCTCTCTCGATCCGATCACTGGTTATTTCATTAACAACTTCATCCAGAATCAATGATGAAAATAGAAAGAAAATCAATGGGGGCCTAAAACAAAGACCAATGCAAAACTCCCATATATAATAATAAGGAAGAGAGTACGAAAATTCGAATGCGGAATAGTTAGCGGTGAGAACGTCCTATTTATTTGCATACATATCTATGCTTATCGAAGTATTTAAACCAATGGCTTCTCTGAAAATCGTATTATGTTTCTGTGAATGCTGATTCATTGTTATCATATGATTTTAATTTATAGTGTTCGAGAAATATAGATTTACAAAGCGTTGGAAAATTTATATGTATGAATGCAAATTTGGATAAAAAGTATATTGAGATGAAATTTTACAGAAAAATATCATCCCAGACATTCGAAAGGATTATTTGTTTATTTAGGACGCATTTAAATTAGTTAAATAGTCGGCAATTTTTCTGATACGTTTTTCAGTATCATAGAAGCTTCTTTGTATTGTATTTGTATACTTATGAAATACAATTCCACGCGTATCCTATTCTATGATTCTTTATCTAAGTGGCATTAAAAGTTTTATACATATATTCCTTTACATTTCCATTAACCCCTTAAGCTGTCAATTTTTTTGCCTAAAATGTTCCAAAAAAAGGGCACTTTTTTTTATTGCTTACAACTAAACATAATATTCAACACAAAATTGTGGAAATGGAAGAATTTCATTTTAATTTTCAATTTTAAAGTTTTTACACTATTTTTTATTTTATAATTGTGGAACACAAAACCCCCAAAATGTTTGCTTTTTATAAGTACACTCACTCTGTATGCTATGAAGAATGTTTCATATATATATATATATCTTAAAAATTTCTCTCAAATTTACAAAAAAATACTTGAGAATTTTGTGTGTGTGTGACGATTTGAAGCATTGTGTAATACATACAATGTCTTATATTGCAATGGGGACAGAGATAATCTCGACTTTTTAGATTATCTTTTTATTCTCGTTTCTTCTCAAGCAACACATCGTACATTGCCTTGCCAATATCCCTGCCCTTTATCCAATATTTACTAGAATCTAAACCCAAGTTTACTAAATTCCCGGGTAGCGAGAGGGGTCACGCAACTTTAGTAAAAATATATTTTTTATTTACAAATATTAATGCCTAATTTACACTCTTTCTATTACGTTTTTACGCTGTGTTGTCCAAGCTCAGTTGTCATAAAATGAGTATCTTCGACTGTTGGGTGAGTTCTCGGGAGTATGCAAGTGGATCGTAACACTCCACCAAAGTAGTCAAGTTAAAGTTCTTGTTGGTCAGCTTTTACTGTCCAGCCAAATGTTTTCTATCGCTCCTTTCCCCGCTGCCTGGTTGTCTTTCGCAGGTATTCACTTCTCACCGATCCTGGATCTCGAACTATTGCTGGTTCGGCTGTCCCGCAACATCTTTCGTTGGTTTCGCAGAAGTCCCCGGTCAACCGTCTCTTTAAGGCCCTTGGGTGGACCTCTTTCACGCCCCAAATAATTTCTGATTGGCGAGGATCCGGGTGTAGTATTTGGCTACTGTTGGCAGTAGGTTATGCGATGTTTGGCGTAACTCCCACACTTACGGAGGCGAGTTACTGTTTTTTGTAAGGGGAGATGATTGACCCTCGAAGGAGATGGACAGGGAACGAGATAGTCCCTGGTTTTAGGAGCGCGAGGCGCTAGGCTGAATTGAGTGTGAAGGAAAGCGAGTACCTTTTGTTTTCAGACAGACGCACAGTGCGTGGTCTGCTGTTCCAAGAACTGACAGTTCCGAGGGAAAGTTTTTCTTTTAACACAATGGACTGTGTTTGGTTGATAGTATTGACAAACGAGATTATTGTGTTGGCTGTTACCGCGAAGTACAGCATTGAGAAGTAATTAAAAATAACAAAGAAAGATATTACAACGGGTTTGCAAACGACACTTTCTGATTTGGTTCCAACCACCACTGGATCTTCAGGAATAAAATCTGTCTCAACCTTCGCTGCACCTTGTAAAACATATGGAAGATAGAACTGTCACTTCTACATTGTGAATACGCTCTGTGGCATTTCTTCATCACAAAAGGCAGACACTCGTTTCCATACAAGTATATAACAGCCACATTTGAGATGGAACGAAAGAAGGGACATCCGTCAAAACAGGTGTGTTTCTTCTGAAATAGCTGCGATGAAAATGCCATCTGGTGAATCTATTTGTCTATGTGTGTTGGAGAAGAAAAATAGTGGTAACATCAAAAAGTTCTAGAGTCGACTCAACATCTGTTTCACTTCGGGGTGGAAGAAAATAATTTGTTGCTCCCTTTGAAGAAGAAAATAACCTATATGGAGATCCTGTTAGCCCTTGGGTGTCTAAAAATGAAAACAGGGGTGGCAAACTGCTGTCTAACGAGGTGACCCTACACTGCCTTCAACGAAAAATTCCCACCTTCACCACAAAGAAAATCCCGGATGAGAAGTATTTCAGTACTTATGGCGGGAAGACTTTTTCGGTGGGAAGAATCCGCGGTTGAGATTAAAATTAGAAAATTAAAAAGTTAACATTATTTTCTTTAAAATGAACTGGATGTTAACGGATTGCGTTCACGCGTGTTCGGGTCACCAGTTATGGCGGGAAGTGAGTATCTATTTAAGGTTTATTTCACGCCATATAAATAGTAAAATGAATGCTAAAAAAAGGTTAAACACATATATTTAATTTACTGCATTATATATTATTATAATAATTACTAATTTACATGGAAATTGAATAAAGGCAAAGCACGTCTTTCCTCGTGCGAGTCAGAGAGAGAAGTGAATGCGAGTGTCCGAAAGAAGACAGGTTTTTTGAGTGTCCATTCATATCGGTTCACTTCTCTCTGCTCGCAAGTTGGTTCCAGTTAAGACGAATCAGGTGGGTGCCGAGGCACGCCACACTTTGCACAAATAATAATCTCACTACAAGAATTAAAAATATATGCAAATGAAAGATAGAAAGAAGAAAATATCAGTGTTCCTTCAGCGTACAGGCAAACCTGTTGTAGCTAGCTTTAGGTAACCCTTACGGTGTATGGGCAAAACCAGTTAAAGGGTTAATTACATCTTCATGTGTTAATTTTGAGTTTAAATCTCAATGATTTTCGACGGTTTTGGATAGAATATTCACGTTTAGTATATATTTATCGATAAGTACTCGTATTAGTCGCTTAGAAGTGTATAATTTTTTAGGAATACTCAATTAACTTTAATTTTAGGAACTATTATTTCATTCTGAAAAATTTCCATGATATGATCTAATTTTCTTTTCTTTCATTGTCTCATAAATAGTTTTGGCCACAAGAAATAACGCAGTTGAAATTAAAAACAGGTGAAAATATTTGCTCTTATGAATCCAAAGCTTCTAATTACTTTTCGCATGTTACTTGAATATTACGGTGATTAATTTCTCAAGATATCCAGATATTTAGACAATATTTGCTCAAGCTCCATCATGCATATTAGTTCGCAATATATAATCAGTATAGTGCTTTCTATTCCTGTCATAATTTAACTGCTTTGCTTTACTGTTTACGTTGTACAATTTTTGAAATATTATCTCAGATAAGTTATATGATTCCTCTGTTGCTTTTCTGATATTTTCAGGATAAGCTATCGCCTTTAGAAACCATGTTAGAATTCTCAAACTTATCCTTCTAAAAGTTTTGTATGTAATATAAAAATATCTAAAATAATTCTGTAATTTTTTTTATCAAAGCACAAAAATAATCAATGAATCACAGTACTGCGTTTAATAAATTGGTTTATGCCATATAAATTGGAACTATTTATACAATGTGCGTGCGTTGAATTCAAAAATAGAATAACATTTTGCTTGGATTAGAATTCTAAATTTAAGAATGAAAGTAGAGGAACAATAATAATCTTAGCAATTATTTTTATATTGTTAGTATTTCATTAATTTTTATTAAGATCTATTTTTATTCTCAACACATTTTAACAATAATTTACGGGGTTTTTGTTTTGGCAAGTTTTGTTTCAGTTTATTATACTTTTGCTGTTAATATTTTTTATTCAATTTACTTTGGATAAAATGAGGATAAGAACTGAACTGTGCTTTTAATGTATGTTTACTGAGAAAATACTTACAAGTACATACCTGAAAAGTTTAGCAATATAATAATAATTATTATTATATTATATTATAAAATTTTATAATAATAAATTATAAAATATTTATATTATATTATAAAATTTTATTATATTATATTATAAATTTTTATTTATTATATTATAAAATTTTTATTATATTGTATTATAAATTTTCATTATATTATATTATAAAATTATTATTATTATTATATTATCGGAAAATCAGTTGTTTATCCGAAGAATATGAACACGACACTCATTTTGTAATTTTAACACTCCTCATGCAGATCCTTTGCTGTTTCCTTTACTTTTTCCTTCATGTGAAACTGAGAAACATAATACATGTAAATTTCTGTTGTACAAGGGGGGCTGTTCTGCCGTTAGGTGGACAGGGGGTACTCCCTCTAGTATATTATAAAGATTAATACATTAATAATTTGCTTTAAGTGCAGTAAAAATATTTCAATCAAGATTGCACCTCGGAAGAAAAATTGTAAATTATTAAAATAATGAAACTCAAGAAGTTTTACAATAATATATAGTGATTTTTTTTTTATAAATAAAAACAATAATTGAAAGAGTTGCTTTTTTCAAAAGCACAAAATTTTAAAGCTCAATTCCTACTAGTACATATCTTACTGGTACAATTCTCACTACTACCTTTTTATCACATTTTAAAATCTTTATTTATGTGAAGGATGCTTTCATACATATTCAAAAAAAGAAATTTAGTTTCAAATGAATTTAATTTTCAAAAGATAAACACAAAATGTGTCTGATAAACTTCACTATTTTTTTTAAAAAAATTAGCATATTGTGAATATTTCTTATATTGCATTAATAATTTTATATTTAAAATTTTAAAGAAAATCTATTGGGATTTTTACTTTTTTTTCCACAACAGTTAAATGAAATTAAATATTCTAATTCTTTACAATTCTGTTTAAAATAATGTTACTTGACTGAAAACTAGAAAATGTAAGCATAATTAAAATGTTATCAATTCCCCAAGCCTTTGCAGTAATAATGATGCAACCATGCATACAATATTAATTGAAAAGAACAGGTGACCCTCGAGACAACTTAAATCAGTTAAATAATTAAAGAAATTAAAACAAGAATAATGGGTAGGATATTTTTTTGAGATAGAAGAAAATAAAGACTTTTTTGTGTGATTGCGAAGAAAATAATCTTGTGTGTTATTTATTTGTTATCTTAAATTTGAAATTAAAATATTGCAATTTCTTGTTTCAAATGTATTTTTTTTAAAAAACTATCTAATCAGGCATATATTTAAAAGTTTAATATTTTGAAATATCTGATTTTTTTAAAATTTTTATTTGTTTTTTTCATAAACTTAGATATTAATAAAAATATCTCAGACGATTAAAGATTTGATAATATCTAGATGAGTCAGGTTAAAGCTAAATAGTGTACCGAACTCATTTGATGGCATAAATATTCTCACACAATTCAAGCGTATTCAGTAACCCAGATATCTCGTGGCTTTATTTAAAAAATGAAATTAAATGCATGAATAATATTAAGACAATAGCCGAAGCTTTCTTGTAACTCATGGTTATTAGTTGCCGCTCAATCATTAAATCAAGATACAGAGCTCATCCAAGGATATGTATTCATCTCAGAGGAAGACATATTCAAATGTCCTTCCAAAGGCTTATTTAAGTTCTTATTTTCATATTCTAACGGCATGACGTCTTTCCTGCCTAGCTGTTGTACAGAGGCTCAAAGAGCTCATTTAATCTTATTCCCTTTTGGAAGAAAAGAACTGTAAAAGCATGAACTGATACCTCCTGTCAAGTCCCATTTACTTAAACAAAGTGATTGAAAATGATGCATATAATAAGGGCCATTTTCCCCAAACATATTGCAGCAGCTCTAGTCACTGTCGGGTGCTAATCCCCCAAAACAAAATCGCATTAGCATGGGCACAATAAACTGTTGGAGGGAGGGTGTAAACACAAACAACGGTTGGATGCCTTCTTCTGGGGAACTGTCAAACGCTCCGTGGAGACAAAACTTTACATCCCATAGGAAGGGATTTTGTCCCGGTTTGCCCACTAATCCCTTAATCCTGGGGATCCATTCGTCCCGCTGCTCCTGGTCCTGTGACAGAGGAATCCACGCACGTCACACAATGCCCCTAATGATGCATGGGGGCTGGAGTGGGGGTTCACCGTCATTAATGGCAACTTAAGGCCGATCGCCAGGACATTAAAGGGGTGTTTGAAAAGCGCCACCTGGTGCACGTCATTAGCGTCATCGTCTTAATCTGGGAAGAGAGCGACCGCAAAAATTTGTCGAGGCTATGTTCTTAATGAATATGCTTATCGTTCTGTTGGTCCCGCCATTGTTCTGCGATCGTTCTCCACCCTTGCCACCTTTTATTTCTTCTTCGACGGGGATTCTCATTATTTTATGATGACAGCTGGAGGATCAACAGACGACAAAGGTTCCCCTTTTCCAGATTACAGATTATGTTTTTTTTTATTACTACTATTATTTAAACAGATAGATTGCCAAAAGAATCTTTACTTCTTTTCAAAAAGTAAATAGATGTGTTCAGGCGAAGGTGTTAAAACTACACGAGTAATTTAAGAAATGTGGATGAGGATAAAAATTTTGATCCGTCGTATTATTAATTAACAGTTCCCAATGGAAATCTGTGAAGGATTTGAATCTTGAGGAAATTTTTTTAAGTAAATGAAATGAATGTTCCGTATGAAATTTATAACTGCCTTTATTAGAATTAGCATTAGCTTTAAAATTAATGTATCTTAAAATAGATATATTTGCTTCAGTAACCCGCTTATTATAATGACAGTAATTTTTTAAAAAATATATGCTTGAGTGATTGCTTGAATTACTGATATGTTAGTATAAATCCGTCTTAAAAGATAAGATACTTCATTCGCATTGGTGCTTACGCGGTCGAATGTACACACACATGCGCTGTGTATTGTTATAATTCATCTCTGGAACGATTGAGGTTGCGAGATTATGCATTTGTGTCTTGATTCCATAAAAAATTATTGTGTAAATTAATTATTAAAGCTGGAGCCCACTAAATCAGGATGAACTATGAGTTCCTGGGGAACTATATATGGAAATTTGAAAAGTTTACTTCCCTTAAGGGGACACAGTACGATTCAATTGACAAAAATCGGTCAAAAAAATTAAAATTTTTTAGCTTAAATTATTTTTATATACTTTTCTATAATTTGAAAACATTTGAAAACTCTTAAATTAAAAAACACAGAATTATGATAGCTTTTTCGTCCGTTTTTATTCACATCCCTATGGTAAATCCAAACTTTAAACTTACTTATCTCGGAAAGATAAAATAACTAGTTTGTCTTCATTTAAAATGCTAAGGCTTTTTTTCTATTGTGCCTAATGCTTTGATTTATTTTACCTGTTTCTAATAGTACATGTAACAAAAGTTGGTATGCATTTTTGAATCAAAGCAATACTTATTTTTTAAAAAATAATTGAACTCAGAATTTGTATATTTTTTAAGGAATTTTCAATAAGCATTCATAAAAAGAAGCATTGTACGAATACCAATCATGTTATCGTAAAACCCATACCAACTTTTGTTATGCATAGTTTGACGTACTCGTAAATTAAATTTCATGCGTGTATGTAAACTTTTGTAGGAGGAGTAGCATTTTAAAATCAGTTCCCAAATTTTATGTTTTTTCCTTAAAAAATTAAATGGCTAGTTTTTTTTATGAAATTTTGAGCACGAAATCTGTTTTACAAGTATACACACACATAGGTGGCAACCAAAAAAATTGTGAAAATCCTTAAATTAAAAAGGTTTGCTTAAATCGTATCATGTCCCCTTAAGGGATGTAATTCTTAGGTAATCACCATGCCATAAAATGAGATCTATCACCTACAGCTCTTTACATATGCAACATATATATGTATATATATATATATATATATACATATATATATATATATATATATATATATGTGTGTGTGTGTGTGCGTGCGTGTGTGTGTGTGTGTGTAACAGTTCTCTCGAGGGACTTTAATGCATAATTATCTTAAGCTTTACAAGACTTCGCACGATAATTGATTTCTAGTATATTCGATTAACAGAAAATGACCAAAACTTAATCTCCCCAAAATTAAAACTTCAGCATTTTTAAATCAGGATGATGTAAGACTACTTTATCCGCAAATGCGAAACCATCAGTAAACCTTTTCTAGAAATTATATGATTTTAAGAGCCTTCGTTTGACCATGACTACAAATAGACGATATCTCAGGAGCGAAAAGATTGTCGATCGTGAGAGAAAGAGAAGTTCGTCCACGTAGTTAGAGTAAGGGAATGTGAAAATCGAAGTCAAAGTAGTTAGTTATGCGGGAAGTAGATTGAGGTGTTCTGGGCTGGAAATTTACCCCAACTGACATATAAAGAGATAGGGATTCATCATATATATGTTCAAGAAAGTATAAACTTATCATTGTTGTGCTTGTAATATAGCATTATGAAAGATACATGATTCGTTTTAATAGTGGGATAACCTATTGCGTTTCAAAGAGAGAGAGAGAAGAATGAATATTCGCATATTACATTTTGAACTAACGTAATGAATTTTGTAATACATCATTAATATGCTACGAAATGCCCAACTTCTTTGCATGTGTAATACATTGAGGTAACTGAATATCAATACATCTATATATATAAAATTAAGTGGAGATAGTACATTTTCGATGAATACATGCAATATATCTCAATCATTTTAATGTTCTGTCATATCTTTCATATGCAAAAGAATGCATGTCTGTTTTTCGTATAACGATGTGAATATTTTTAACTAAGTAATACATTACTTTTCTTAGAGTCAGTATCCAAATTTACAGCAATAAGCTGATAAAAGATAACATAGATATCAATACATATTTAAAGACAAATTTTTCAAATGGTTGCAAATAATTTAATTATATATTCTTAATGTTCTCAGAATATGTAGTGTGTTTGTAATTTCTTTATTAAAAAGGATTAAACTTATAGAATTGTGTGCAAATTAATGAAAAATATCACGAACACTCTGGAGCTGATTGTATAAAGTTGAAATACTAATCATTATTTCAAGACATTTATTTCAAGGTGAATTATAAAATCTCGAATTATTATCTTTTTTTGCGACCAAAATTAACTGAGAGTATGTAATTCAATTTTTTAAGATTAATTGCTTGAGAAGAATATACACTGCTGGAAAACGTAAATGCAACACCCTGAAGGAAGCACGCAAATAACATTAAATTTACAACATGCATTACCGGAGGTGAGATATGCAAATGATTATAATTTCAGCGCAAACGCACACATCGCGCACGCCTGTGGCGCCACCTCAAAGCGCTATTTAAGGCTTGGAGACTTCGAAATTTCAAGAAGCTTGAAA
>BMAO01026452.1:0-16992 GCA_019973975.1 Trichonephila clavata | reverse complement strand
CTTGTAAAGGGCCTTATTTGACAATCATCTTCAGAATTATGGACATTTACGGAATTATGAAAAATCCAAAAAATAACTCTAAAGATAAATTTACAGCAATTTTGTAAATTATTCAATGTCATTGCTGGAGAGATTTAATTGCTCACATGTACTCTACATTCCACTTTTTTCTACATATCTAAGTAAAAATTCTTTATTCACATGAAAAATATGTCTTGTCCGTAAAGAAATTATTTAACAACTGATTATTCAGAATCGTGACAAATTGAAAATCTTCAATTATACCTCTTGATTTTGCAATATGAAAGTAGACAATAGATCCGCATTAAAATTTGCATTTATCTTTTTTATTTAACTATAAGGAAGGGAAATACTTATACTTTATGGTGTATATTTCTTATTTTAATAAATCTGTTTAAAATATATAATATATGCTAAATTTTATTTTTGTAAATTTTAATGATGAAATTTATATTTTATGCAATGTATTTTTATGTTAAGAAATATTTTTAAATGATGTAAAATTAATGTATAATAAAACTGTAAATATATATATATATATATTGACATCTACTCTCTAACTCTACATGCTTGATCGCGGGAATCGAGCTGTATCAAAAGCGTCCTACTGTGTAGTATAATGAATCATATTAGTAGATGGGTTTGGCACGCTACAGCTAAAAGGTTGCCGATTGCTGGTCTATAACCTCTTGGGAACTGGTCACATCCGATTCCTACCATCTACTCTCATCAATTGGAACCTTGTCTCTTTTGATCAATGTTTTTCCAGTGATCTTGTGTCTAAATGATTTGTTAACAAGCCCTGGGGAAGCACTTCAGCCGATGTTATGTTAGTAAGAGATTCTTCTGTTATATCCAATGGACACTAAATTTCACAGCTGTTCCTAATGGACACGTTTGTTGTGTGTCCCAAATTTATTGCTGTTATTAATATTTGAAGCAATGTTGTCTGGTAACTCAGACTACTCTACGCAGACAACACTAATCTTGGTAAGTAAGTTGTGCATTATAAGAGAAAATACCTGAAAATATATTTTCTCGACAAACACTTGTCGATGTGGATCAGGGAATCTTGAATTCCCTAAACATTTCCGAAATGAAATGTCCCTTTTGTCTAGCACCAGTACGCTTCCAAATTTCAAATCGTTTGGTTTTCATTTAAGGCTTATAATTACATTAGAAAATTCTATTTGCATGAGCCACTTGAATTCAAATGATAGACTTAACAATCACTATACATTATATATTCTCTAACTATTCTATTTGAATATCGATATTTGCAAACTTCTTATCCATGAATGTTGACTCTTCAGTGTTATATATATTTTATTATATATATTTGAGCGATATATTTTTCTAAAAACGGCATTCTAAATTATAAACCACGCATAAATGTAGCTTAAATACAAAAGATTTTTTAATTCTACATTAAATAAAATCAGTATAAGTTTTTTAAAGTTAAATAAAACGTAAAAAAACATACATAAATATGTATAAAAATAGTTGTAAATGGATAAAACATCTTTACATGAGTTTTCTTAAGAAACAATACCATTAATTAAAAATATTTGGCACTGACATTATTTCTAAATACATAAGACAAACATAAACATTCTTTAAAATAAAGTCAAATAAAGAAACGAAATGGTATATATGATTACTCATTTATTTATGAGAAAACTTTTTTGTCACAAACATAAGTAGGCGAAAAATCACATGCATTAAATGAAAACTAGTCGCTGAAAATGTTGTCAGTTACTAAATAGCCTGTACTGGAATTCTGCCTAAATTTCATTTTCTCTCATGTTTTTTTTCTTTCGTATAAAGGAAATATCAGTATGAAGCAGAATAATTAAGAATTCAACGAGAAAACGGAGAAAATATTTCTAGATTCAGCAACAGTACAAAATATCTTCAGTTGGAGTTATTTGAGTCATTTTCGTATAAATGAATGGCTTAAAAATAACAAGCATATACATATTTTTTAGATCTGAGCCTAATAATAAAAACTTGTGCACCGCTGCAAAACTAATTTTTACCTCGAAATCTACTTGTGGAACACTAAAGATAATTTTTAAATATAATAACTTAGAAATGTATGAACAAATATTTCTCAGAAATATAATATGAGTTTCAATACACATTAATTTATTTCATTACTGGTATATTCGTATGTTAAGAGTAGATAAAAAGTAGATTAAAGTATATAATTTATATTACTTAAATATTTTTGTGATATAAGTTTTCAGAGAGGTAAAAAGTTCATTGTTTTTATTTTGTTAATAATATAATTCCTGTTTAGTTAAATACTTTTTGTGGTGCATTAATCATGTTGTATAATAATTCTTGCAATTTCAAGGAAAAAATTAATGCTATTGAATCATTAAAAGAAAATTCTAGAATGAATCATTTCTTTTTAAAATAATTTTTTTTTCATATTCTATGAATCTGTTACATACTATATATATTTTTTCAATTCATGTAAAGTGAAAAACGGATCAAAAGCATATAATACCAGAAATTATTTGAAATGGTTTATTTCTAATATTTTCTTTCAAATAATTTATTATAATATTTTCTGGGTTATTGAAAACAACCAGATAGTGCTAAATACATATTCACTTCAAAAACCGAGATACATTTAAATCCTAAAATAAACTGTAGACTATAATTGATTTTACCATTGAAATATATGATTCAAAATAAAATAATGATATTGAATATGAATATGCAAAGTATAAAACAAAGTGTATCACTTAAAATTAACTAAGATAACTATTACTTCCTAAAGCTTTTTCAGCAAGTTTTCTCGTAAATTAAATTTCCAGCTTTATTTTGAGTTATCGAAGAAATTTTATATCACTTTTTAAAAACATTTTTTTAAAGTTTTGCTTTCTAGTATTATATAATATTATTTATTGTGTAAATGATTAATGCTAGTACTCAATAAGACATATAAAAAACTAGTTTTAAACAAGATATTGATAAAGAATATCCTTACTTTTCTTCCTTTAGTTTTAAAATAAAGTTTATAATATGATAAATGAAGCAAAATATAACATATAATTTAATTTTTTAGCATTCCTGTTTGCTTCTATAAACCAATCAGTCTTCAAATAAAAAATTAAACTGATTATTTCTAATTAAAAAAATTTTAAACCCTAAAAAAGCTAGCTTGATGTAAATGTTCTTAGATTTAATATAAACAAAATATTTAAATTTTAAAATTCTATTCTTAAAAAGCCTTTATAATCTAAAATTTCAAGCTTTTGTGGAGGAATTTGTGTGTTTCATAATTTCAATAAAATTTTGTTCAAACTTATCTTGATCGAAACATAGAATTATTATGTATTTTATTATTCATCCCCTTTTTTCAAGTAAATATAAACCAATATAAAAATACAAAACCAAAGTTTGTCTTTTCCAATGCGAACTACTTAAATGAAATATTTCTTTTTAATTTTTACATTTCTGTTTTAAAATCAGTATTTTCTAATATTATTCCTATTTTACTAAAAGATTTTCTAAAACTTAATCCAAAACTATGAATGATTAGAACAAATTTTACACTAAAATCCGTCTTAAATACTGTGTTCTTAACTTTGCCATTGTTTTTAGTCATTAATCAAAAATCTCGAAAAAAGTTTATATTTTTGGAGATTTCTTCCCAAACGTTTCCCTGTTGATTACTCTCCCCCAAGATGCCCTTTCCTCAAACTTCCCAATTATTGCGCACCCAAGATTCCCACTATTCTAGAAGAAGAAAAAAAAATAAAGATCAAAGAAGCACGGCATGAGTTTCCCTATTGGCTCGCTTTTTCGTTGCCAGATGCCACGAACCGAACTTCAAAAGATACGACGACATCCAATCGCCAACGAGCCCAGAAAACCATTTTCTGTAATGCAGAGAGTAATAATACTAGTTAGGGTATGATACTTGAAGAAGATGCAACAATCCATGCGAGGTCGGTACGGCCTGTTCCAACTAATAAGCATCTTAGGAGAAGGATCTGGAATCCTTCACAGGAGAAGGGGACCCTTTTCCCCTACTCAAATCATTAAGGAAAGAAGAAGGCAAAAAAGAAGTCGAAGCAAGAAGATAGAGATAAAAATAGAAAAGAAAATAACACACAGAGGGTATTTATTACAATCATGGTAAAATCTGTGGTATCTTGGAAGCGTATTCGTTGTTAGTAATGAGTCACTAGTTGTTTTAGATTAAGCCTGAATCAATGTCGCTGGATAACTGCGGCTTAGGAGAGGATACTGAAGCGCTTAAAAGGGTTGAAGCGGTGCTCTGAAGATATTGGAGAGCATTTGTTACAATAAGAGCTTATGCTCGATACTAATAGAGATCTCTCTTTGTAGTCCTAGTATAGATTGAAAAATACTCAAAAGCAATTTAAGTTAAAGGGGATAAAATTAAAATTCAGTTTCATGTATTAAATGAGTGCTTCGTAAATTTTCAATATTTTCAACCCAGCTTTCAATCCTAATTTTCATCACCAATAGCAATATATTAAATACAATAATAATATACTTTGATGTTAAAGCTATAATGCGATCTTAATTATAAACCGTACAAATTATCAAAGTAAATATTAAACTTTGTATATCTTACTTATAAGTAAGTGTCATTTAAGTAATAGGATAGTTATTATGTGTTACTTTTTCTTCCTGATTTTTAAACTTTAACGGACTTCAAAATAATTTTTAATAAATTTAAATAGTTATTTCCTCAATAATTTACTTCTAAAGTCTAATCATCCATTTCCAACATCCTACCTTTATGAAACCGGATTTTTTTGCCTTGGATAGTTTGAGGATAAAATAAAGATTTCAGCTAAATATAGATTGTCAAGATCTAACATTAAACTTTCTTTTGAAAAACTGCTATGATAAATAAGTCCATGGGAGT
This sequence comes from Trichonephila clavata, assembly GCA_019973975.1. Classification (NCBI taxonomy): domain Eukaryota; kingdom Metazoa; phylum Arthropoda; class Arachnida; order Araneae; family Nephilidae; genus Trichonephila; species Trichonephila clavata. The sequence goes on along the minus strand of BMAO01026452.1, from coordinate 12,053 downwards.
CACCAGTTGATATTAAACTTGTTCTTAATTTAGTATTGATAAATTAATTATCAAATACAGTTCTGATGCATTTAAAAGCGTATTATTACTGTTAAATGTGTATTTTGTTTTTTATAATCTCAGAATTTATTCTATTTAGCCTCATTTCAGTGAATTTGTTTTAAATAATCATTTTTCCGACTTTTTGATATGCTTGTGACCCCTTGTAGGCTTATAACACCCCCTCCCTATAAGGGTGTGCCCCACAGTTTGAGAAACGCTTTATTAAACCGATTTTAAAATCAGTTTAATCAGATTTATATACAGCATGTACAAAATCGGTTATATATATATATATATATAGGACTATTTTTATAAAAAAAAATAATTCTTAAATGAAATGAAAGGAATTTTACTTTTCTTCCTTCCTCTAGATGTTTCTTCAAATAAAATGTTATTCTTTTAACATGGATGCCATTTCTTGATTGAAAAATCTTCATTTTACTCAAACTGAAAATAATTGGAAAAAAAATTTAATTACAAAAAAAAAAAAAAAATCATACATTTCGATACAAATAAATGATAGAAAGTTTGAAGTTTGATTTCGCTCTATGACCGGTATGAATAACTTTTCTTTTTATTCGAAATTAAAAAGATCTGAGTTCATTTTGCAGATTTTTGCCAAATTGGACACAATCTACTCGCATAATCTATTTTTTTACAATAAGTAGTCCATTTGAGTCCTTAAAACACCTTAAAATTAAAGTATTTACAGAGTACAAGATTTTACTTAGACTGTGAGAAAAACAACGTGGTACTCATTTTTGTTTCGGGAAATATTGCATTATGAACGAATTAGAAGGGTTAAATTTTTGCTGTTGAAAATGTATTCTTTCACATTTGAGTATTATTCATCAAAATTTCTGGAATTGTAATAATTTCTAACGCTAAATACTACGAAAAGAATAAAATTGGATCTTTATGAATAAGTGAACTATAATTTTCTGAACGACAGCTATTTATAAAGATAAATTGTCTTGGTATCGAGACGACACCAGCGGACATTCTAAGTATATTTAGTTGAAAAATCTCTCCAAATTAACTTAGAACCACAAACTTTTTCTTTGTAAACACCTTAGAAATGATTAAATATCACGAAAAAATTTCCAATTCCTGCAAAAATTAAGAAAGAAGAACAAACTGAACAAGCTCCGGTGTCCAATCGACACAATGAACGTTCTAGTGTTAATACTATATTTTGCATAGATGAGAATGTGTCATACGATTTCTTTTTAAGTAATGTCTTTGACACTTGTATAAAGAGAAATTATTTCAAGCGTATTCTTTAAGAATTTAAAAAAAAAAAAACCAATGTTAAAATAATTGAAGAGATAGATCCACTTCGCGAAATTAATTGTGATTTCAATGATTGAACATTCCAGTAACCTGTATGAATAGCAAATCTGTGCAATGCATATTTGATGATGATCTGTAAGAGTTACTCGAAGATGCAAATTTGCATCTTAATAAAAATACAACAGTCAAATGGCGAAAACCTGGATGCATAACAATTTGAAAAAGGAAAAAGAATGTTTAAGATTGTACACATTTTCCAAAAATTAAAGCATTTACAAAAAAAAAGGGGGGGTGGAGAACGTAGAATATGAAATTGGATTGCTTTTGAAAACAGAACTCCTGTAAATACATTCCATAAAATTTTGATGTACGCAAACCAGCATACACATAAGTACACTACAGAATACATCACTATCAAATCAAGATATACATGAAATATATTTTATTTATTATTAAAATAATATACACTGCAAATATGCACAATGGTTTTTCCGAACATACTACCTGTTACTATTAGAATGAAGAAGTTTATACCTACAGAAAAGTGGAAAACTAGAAAATTCCTTATTCGTAGTAAACATATCGGCATTTACTTATTGGAGAAATATTTTTTATCTCGCCTACTGTAAAATTTACATTTTAACCCTCTGCTAAGCGCTTCAAAAAGTTACATTCGTAGACGCGTGGTATCTCACAGATGCATCTCATATTTACGTTTAAATATGATTTAATTATTTTATTGTGTTGAGATCTAACATTAAAATATATTTGACATATAATAATATTTAAGATACAATCAAAAATTTCAATATTTTCACAAAAAAGAATTATCAGAATGGAAATGGTTTGTCATTGTGTCACCATTATTTACATTTTCAGATTCCTTACTGCAGTCTTCGCAAATCACCTTACAATGTTCAAGGCACATTGAATTTTTTACATTATACACTATATTTATTTTCTTAATGTCCTGAAAAGGGGAAACAGTACTTCCTCTTCCACGGCCCTGGTAATGTTTATCTTGGTTCGTCTTGAACGGGGCGTTGTGGATCAGATATTTTTTCAATCCTGAGTCGCAATGAAGTAGGAATGGGAATGTTTGGTCTGGCCCTCTTCGAATGTGATCTTTCCAAAGTGCGTGGCCTAGTTTCCGTAAATATGTGGGCTAATGTCGTGAGGGATTTTGATTCCCAATATAGATATTTTGAGAGTTTGTTTCAGCTACATTGGGAATTGCATAAAATAGAGTCGTTGACCAGGCGCATGGAATCTCTCAGATGCACCTCAAATCCCAGCAGAAAAACTATCAAACAGAAGTTACAAAATATTTGTTTCGAATTATTTTCGTATAAAACTGAAAAAAAATACACTCAATAATACAGAAAAACATCCAAATCAACCAAATAGAATTAAGTCATAGAAACTAAATTTGTTGGATAAGCAACATATATTAGATTCAATGGATTTTGCCACCCGTAATGTGAAGAGGTTGACCTTGTCCTTGACATTGAACTCTAGGGGGACTGATGAAGGCAAATAGAAGTTAGGGTATGTTCCTATTCATCATATAGAAGCAGCACCCCAAGACTATTCTTATCATGCATCTCAGAGATTCAAGTGCCTAATATTGGCACTTTATTTCAGCCAATCCATTTCTTATAAAAAATTCATATTAAAGTTATTTTGAAAAATATTTAATAAAAGTTTCAATTGATAAAAAAAAATTATTGAACAAAAGTATATATGAAAAGATACATTGTTTAATGAAATGTTTTCAAGTGCAATTTTAAAACTTCAAGAAATTCAATACATGATTTTTGACTGTTTAAGATTAACTTTCCTGAATTCATAATGGCATTTATTGACTTTCCAAACACACTAAAAGGGGTTAATTGATTCTTTAATTGAGTGGAACAAATTTTATTACGGAGAACAAAATAGCTTCCGAGTTGAACAGCTTCAAGTTAGAATTAATTGTTCCCCAAAGAGGTTAGAAGGAAGGGTTAAGCGGTACTCACGGGACGAATAAAAGAAACAAGATGGCGAAATGGAAGCAGTTTCTTCAATCTGGGAAATATTGTATCAATGATTTTAGCTTTATAAATTCTAACAAAGAATAAAGAGTTTTAAGATATCGAATTCCTTTGATCAAATATATATTTAGGAAAAGCGAATTATAGTTATACAATTTACTTAATACATAGATTTAATAATTTTTAACTTAGAAGTACATTAAAATCTATACAAATAAAAGGAAAAATTACTTAAAAAATACCAGTGCTACAACTGTTTATTGAATAGTATGATTTCTAAATGTAAATTAGCTTCAGAAAGAAACCTGTGTGGTTATATTTTCTTAAAAATAAATGGTGGAATTATTTATTAAAAAAATATTAGGAAAATCTTAAAATAATGGAAAAATTTAAAGTGTAATGAAAATTGCATTTAATTTAAATACAACAACATCAACAGCACACACAATCAAAGAAAACTAGAAATGGGAATTAACTGATTTTAAGAAACTAAATGAAATTGTTAGATACTTAAAAATAAGAGCATTCATATTTTAAAAAAACTAGTGTTCTTTTAAACACTTAAATATTGCTGCAACTAGCTAAAAACATTATATACATGCTTGCATTTCAAAAATACACCACTCAAGAATTTCTCTGAGCCAAAAAATGTGATTTTTTTTTCAAATTAAAGAGTTTTAAGAAATAACACAATATTTATTTTTAATATATGTACCAAATTCATGATCAATTAAATTAGCGTAGTTTAATAAACTTGAAAGTAAAATAATATATTTTGAAAATGCAGTAAATATAAATATTTTAAGTATAATATTTTTAGTGCATGGACAACATTGAAATCAGTTTTAAACAATTTTTAATTATTTTAAGAATAATTTTCTTATAATGTTTCTTTTCTTTTTCATCTTTTTTACTCTCAAAATAGCATATTTTTAACTGAAATCATATTTGTTCATCATTTGTTAAATAAATATATCGCGAGTAAGCTTTGCGGCGAATAGATTGGAAAAATTAAATATTTTTTTTTTAATATAGTGAAAACAATTTCCAATATATCTAACGTAATAGAGCTCAGAATTGCTGGAAATAAAGTAGATAAATGACGTGGCATGATACTTTCGATTTTTTTTACGTAAAATGCTGATTTAAAATTCATTCCAAGTACACACGCCATGAAAACTGTTCATTTAAATTTATTCTCCATATAAAATAAAAGGTATTTTCTTCAGTAACTTACATTCACTTTTTGAGGAAGTGAAGAAATGAAAACACTTTAAATGAACTGTAAGAAACAGTGATTCCTCGAACATACTGAATATCTAACAATATTGAACGAAAGATGAAGTTGAAATTTCAATAAATTTCTTCTTTGTATGCGCATAAAAATATCATTTATGTCCCGCAATGCACTTAGGTAAATGCACTTCCATTTCTCCAACCAGCAAATAAAGATTCCCAGAGCCGTTCAGTAGTATGTGCTGAAAAAACTAAATGTAAATCCTGTAATGAATTTTTTTTTGTATATAACAAGTAAAAAAAAACCCTTTCAGATTGAAAAAGGAAAAGAAAAAAAACAGCATGTTAAAATTATGCTTTTGCGTTTATCGTCCGCATATAAACCAGATATTCCTATTATACAAATTTATTTTGATTAAATATAAACGTATAAAACTATTTAAAAAAAAATGCGATGTCGATGTCGAAGTCGATGAATGTTGTTATATAAACAACATTCATCGTTTTTGTTGGAAAGCGAATGTTTTTTGTTATTTCTACTATTGTTTTATCGTTTGAAAAGTGATATTTCTGCATTTATTGAAAGATGGAGGAAATCAAAATAATAAACAGAATTATAGAAGAAAAGCTATTTTATATATTATAAAATATATGGAAGTTGTTTGTGTTTTGCTGTGTACAGGAAGAATATTGCTAGGGAACGTATGACAAGTGATAAATTTTCGAGAATGAAAAAAAAAATTGAAGAAAAATAGGGAACAAGAAATACAAAAAGGGATTTGAGAAATCAACGGTTGGAGATTGCTTTTAGAAAAATAAGTTTTTTTTTCTGTTCGGATAACAGAATTAGATAGAGCATTTCTAATTTTAAAAACATTTCATGAAAGCTATACCCTGTTTACCGGTTCTTTTTAAATAGAAGTAATAAAAAGGGAACGACACTTTGATGCGAGATTTTTTTATTACATTTAAAACTGTTAATTACTAAATTTTTATCCGATTGTAGATTATATATATATATATATATATATACTAACTTTCATGGCCTGGCGTTGCACGGGCTTTTACCGAGTGCATACATATGTGCATTGACAAAAAAACGTACAAAATAACAAATGAAATTCATATAAAAGTGTCTTTTTTTTAAACTACCTTTTTAAAAAAAATAATAAAGATAATCAGTTTTATAATTTTTTTTTAAAAAATAATATATGGCTAACTATGTTTTGTTTATTATTTTACATATGTGTGTAAAATGTTTCATATTCAAGAAATATTTTTTATAAGATGTGGTATGTATTGAAGAAATGTATTACAAAATTATATCATGCTAAGCAAATTATTTTTCTAACTTTAGAGAATGCTTGAAGTATCATTATAAGGCATAGAAATTAGGCTGGAAATTAATAATGGAGCATATAATGCATAGCATAAACATTTATTTTATTTTTTTCAATTTCTAGTGGGTGACATTCGATGTTAATATAACTTTTTAAAATGTAAATTCATTAATTAAATTTTAAAATTTTAACAAACAAAAATTATAGTCCAACAGCATATATATAAAGAAAATCGTTCGTTGGTCCCTGTAGCGCAATGGACTTATACTCCAAAAGTTCATGAGTTCGAATCCCACCTGGGATGGCATAATTTCTGAAAAAGTGACTTTTTTTTAACTATACTATTTTATTGCAAGATTTAAACTAAATTGTATACTAAATAAACACAGTAACAAACAAAATAGTCCAACACCAATCATAGAAAGGAAAATCACTTTCTATTTTGTCACTTAATATTGTGATTCTGTCATACATATTTTTATTAATTGTAACTATTTAACCATTTATTTTATTTTTTGACCTTTAAAACTACCTTTTTTTTAAAAAAAAATTAATGCATGTGGAACCATTAGCCAGAGAATTAAATATTATATTTGAAGAAGTTTCCAGAGTAAAGCGCGAGGACTGTGTTTATATTAATCGTAACTTTATAATAAAAAAGTAACTAAAAGAAAGAAAAAAATTTTGACCTAAGTAGGTATTGACATAAAAATTTCTTCTTTATAATGCTTGTTTTTTTTAAAAAAATTAAACATTATCAGGTTTATTATGTTTTTTTAAGATAACATATGCAGCTAATTTATTAAAAAAACTCGTTAATTATGTTTTGTTTATTATTAATATTCAAAAAATATTGGAATAAGTAGTATGTAAATTAAAAAAGTATTACAAAACTATATTATGTTCACTAAAACAAAGGAAAAAATATTTTGAAATTAAAATTGCTTTTGTAACTTTAGAAAATGCTTGAATTATCATTGTCTTAGATGAATGAAAAGGGGGAAATCCCTGTTTCTTACGTCACTGAGAACAAATATATGCCTCATTTCAAAACTGAAACTTTAAGATTGACATTCCTCTACCGCTCATGCGCAAAAAAATCAAAAATATCTTGGGAGAGGTTCAAATTGAAATTAACTTTTAATTGAGGGGATCCACAGGATATTCACATAACGATTGAAAAATTTCGATTCACGATTACATTTAAATGTATTGCAAAAAATTTATTGATTTTTGATATTTTTAAAAAAAAGCAATTAATAATAAAGAATATATAATATGAACATAGCTTTTTTTTTCTAAGGAATTTATGTCTATTTAACTGACTATTTCCAAAAAAAAAAAAATTAAAAATCAGAAAAAAAAAAGAATTTTTTTAATCTTTGTATATGTTACGTATAATATTGCTTTACACACAGAAAAAAGGTTTTGTGAGATTACCTTCATAAATGACGAAAATTCCCCTTTTTACTACGTCAGCGAAAGACTCAAAACAACCGCAACCTTTCACGTCTTCCAAACAGAAATGAAAGCTTCTTGTTAGGAATTGTTGAAAAAGGTGGAAATTACTTTGAATGATTAAAAATCAGAAAAAAACCTTTTTAAAGGCAAAAAAAAAAAAAAAATGAAAAGTATACATTAAAATAACAGAGGATCATGTTAAAAAACGGAAAAATCAGTAAAATTTATTTACGTGGGAAAAATTAGCAGAAATGAAAAAAAAGAGATCCGCGGATTCGAACTCGCAGCGACACGATCCGCTATATGGAGTAGCGGAAGCGACGCGCTATCCAACTGAGCTACCCAAACCCATAGCGAAAAATGAAAATAGGCAACAATAATGAATGGGAAGTTCAAATTGAAATTAATTTTTAATTGGAGGGAATCCACAGGATATTCGCATAACGATTGAAAGATTTCGATTGAAAAATGTATTGCAAAAAATTTATTGATTTTTTATTTGATATTTGAATAAAAAGCAATTAATAATAAAGAATATATAATATGAACATAGCTTTTTTTTTCTAAGGAAGTTGTGCAAAAAAAAGTTTCGAAATGGGCAAATTCTTCGATTTTATTTATGAAATTGTATGTCAAAAAAAATATACATCAGGCATTATTTTAAAGTAAACTATAAGTTTTATGAAAGAAAACAAAAATTTCGATACTGATAAATATTTTAAATGAATCTCAGAAATGCATTGAATGCATTTTATCATCTTAATCTGACATAAATAGTTATTTAATTTTGAAAATAATATAAAGAAATATTGACGAAAAAATAACTTTTTCACTCGCATTTTTTTTACTCGCCAAAGTTACTGATTTCCCCCTGTTTAAAGCAGAATTTTTTTAGTGTAACCCTTGAGTTAGATGCGGTCGACGGCGAAACATTTCAAAAGTCTATGGAGCAAAGCTAATTTTCGACGCCAATGTTTGGCTAAATGTAAAATCGCGTATTATTAATTATTTTAAAAATCATTACCTTCATTTTTAGGGCATAATTTTTAAGTTTCTGCTCTCAAACTTCATAAACTACTTGCAAAAATTACGTACTTTGAAATAAAAAATGTACAAATTACTACTGTTTAAGTTATTTCTCAGAAAAGCATAAGTTTACGAAAATCACAAAATGTTTTTAAAAATCCGTAATTTTGAAGTAATTTTTTCAATCTTCGTATATGTTACGGATAATATTGCTTTACACACGGAAAAAGGGTTTTGTGAGATTACCTTCAGAAATGACGAAGTTATTCAATGTGAAGTAAAAATTGGGACTACTTTTTAAAAATTCTTTTAAGAAACAGTTTTGGGAATTTTATTTTTTAAATGAATGGATCTAAAAGAGAAAGGCTTGAAGTTAATTAGTGTAGAATATCGATTTAATAACACGAAAAGTAATTCATACCCAACGATTTAGAAATAATTTTCATAAAAACGCATCAGTTTTAACACTATTTTAAAAAATTCGAAAAAAATAGAAAATATCGATATTTTACAAAAAAAATTATACCGTGTCGTGGCGAAATAAATGATCTTTCCGATTCTGTAATTATTTTTTGTCTGATTTCACACCGAAAATTGATGACAATTTTAAGATGGTCGAAAACGTCGGATCACCGCTCGGCCGAAACGGAACGGAAGTCCGCCAAGTAAACAACCGGTAGGAGTTAAAGCAATTAGGCGTTTTAAGGTTTTTAATTAATATATTTTCAACTAATTACATTTTCGGAATATAAATGGGCAAAACGGCTTCCCCGGAAAATTCCCGATCTTTTGGTACCTTCCGCGACTTTCTGCGTGGTGCGGTTCGTGAGAAGATAGACGCACATACATACATAGATAGATAGATACGTTTGTTTACCTTCGAATTTTAATAGTGTAAGATATATATTCAATATACAATGTCACGTTGGAATACATTTTTATTGGTGGTTTATTATATTTGCTTTATTTATAATTATTTTTAAAATATACAGCATGCCTAAAACAAGAAATCATTTTTAAAATGAATAAAAATTTATTCATTTAATTTTATGAATAAATTGCATAGATATGAGCAAAACTATAATTATTAACTGCAGGAATAAGAATTCAAGCAATTTTTATTTCAGGGGAAAATATAAAAAATATTGTATAAATATATTCTATCAAATTTTTGAAGCAGTAAAAGGAAAATATATACATATGCTGCAGAAATTTCATATTCCAGATCAGCTTAAACAATGGTCAGTATTCCTGATCGTGCATTCTTCATACAAAACTTACATACTCATATCATATACAGGGTGTTTCATAAATGATGGGAGTAACTTTAAGGGGTGATAGTACACATCAAGACGAGTAATAGTAAATCGGAAACCAAGTGTCCCAAACGTCTTCAGAAGGAGAAAGGCGCCATCAAAGTTTAGGGTCCTAAATTTCAAATGATGATAAAAAACGGAAAAATGGATCGATTCATTTGCGGTTTTCACTAAAATCATTCTTTAAGTTAGTATTTTCTTTAAAAAAAGTTTTAAAGACAAAGTTAAAAAATTGCCGTTAGAGGGCGCTCTAGACTTTGGAGTACCGAAAAACTACCTTTTACCAGTATTTTTTTTATTTCGCTAAATGTTTACAAACGCTTAGATTTTGACTTGAATTTTGAGCTCAAAATTGAAACCATCGGGAGCGGTTAAGTGGCGCAAATGTAACCGCGTTCAGGGGGGAGGGAATTGAAATGCTCGTATGTAATGATCAAAATAAAAAACGATAAAGCAAACTTTAAGAGGCGATAGTACAACAACATAAAAACAATCAACATTGATTAGAAATGCATGATTTGAATTCAAACGCAAACGTGTTAGAGCATCTTCAAATTTTATCCATGCAAGCGTTATAGCTGTAAGTTTCTGAAAGAAGAACATGAAATTGTGATATGGGGAAGAAGAAGAACGCATATGCAAATTGTTATTAAGATAAAAGCCTGACTGATAAAAGCCACAAGTGTAAATCACGGTACAAACGTAACGAAAGATGTGCACTTCTCTAATCAAGAAAAAGGCTGATATGCACTTCGTCTACGGAACTGCAAATGGGAATAGTGCAGAGGCGCGACGATTGTACATAAAAAAGTTTCCCTACAGGCGTTTGCCAATGATAAAACATTTGTGCGCTTGCACAGACAGTTGTGTGAGACAGGATCCTCTTTTGGTGCACGTTCAAATGCAGCCGTGCGAAGTCTAACAGAACGGTAGCTGTGGAAGAAAAAATTCTGGATATGGTGGCTGATCATCCAAATACAAGCACGCGAGCAGTGGCTAGTCAAATTGAAGTATCACCCTCCACGACATGGCGATACTAAAGGATGAAAGTATGCATCCTTTTCATGTCCAACGAGTCCAGGAACTGACTCAAAGGGATTTTCCTCGTCGAATGGATTTTGCTCGCTGGTATCTGCAGAAGAACACCCTAAATACCGATTTTGGTGCAATTGTGCTTTTTACAGATGAATGTACATTTACACGTGACGGTACATTTAACACCCACAATTCCCACCAATGGGCAGATGTAAATCCACATGCGTCTTCTACACATGCATATCAGCGACGATTTTCCATAAATGTTTGGGCAGGAATAATTAGTGACCATCTACTTGGACCTTATCTTCTGCAAGAACGCCTGGATGGAAAAAATATCTTACCTTTCTGCAACAGGTGCTGCCGGAAATGATGACAGATATTCCCCCTCGTATCCGACGAGTAATGTGGTTCCAGCAGGATGGAGCACCAGCTCATTTTGCGCCAGAGGTGCGAAATTATCTAAACGCAACATTTCCAAATAAATGGATTGGGAGAGGTGGTCCTGTCCCTTGGCCAGCGCGATCGCCTGATCTTTCATGCCTGGATTTCTTTTTGTGGGGACACCTGAAGAGTCTTATGTATGAGACTCCTATCGAATCTGCAGAAGAACTCGTCGCCAGACTTTCGGCAGCTACAGGAGAGGTGAGCGATACTCCTGGCGTGTTTCAGGGGGTTCGTGAATCCCTTCTTAGCCGTTGTACCGCATGCATCGCCTCTAATGGTCAGTGTTTCGAACAGCTATTGTAATCATTTCTAATTAAACTTTTTTTTATAAACGTAAATGTTCTTTGTTTCCTTTTTTGTCTCTTAAAAGGAAATCTGTTTCAGCGCCCTTTATCACCTTCGGGTTAAAATTACGAGTATGATTTCTTTGATGAATGTTGCTTTTTTTGGTGTTGTACTATCACCTCTTAAAGTTTGCTTTATCGTTTTTTATTTTGATCATTACATACGAGCATGTCAATCCCTCCCCCCCTGAACGTGGTTACATTTGTGCCACTTAACCGCTCCGATGGTTTCAATTTTGAGCTCAAAATTCAAGTTAAAATCTAAGCTTTTGTAAACATTTAACAAAATAAAAAAAATACTGGTAAAAGTAGTTGTTCGGTACTCCAAAGTCTAGAGCGCCCTCTAACGGCATTTTTTAACATTGTCTTTAAAACTCTTTTTAAAGAAAATACTAAGTTAAAGAATGATTTTAGTGAAACCCGCAAATGAATCGATTCATTTTTCCGTTTTTATCATCATTTGAAATTTAGGACCTTAAA
>BMAO01026451.1:0-17375 GCA_019973975.1 Trichonephila clavata | reverse complement strand
TTCATTTCTGTTTACGTCCATCAACAAAAGCGCGAGCGAAATAAAAGAAATAATACTGGATGGTCGTCTTCGAAGCACCAAAATCTGCGAGTTTTGTTTCAATGTGGAGAAAGAGTGCGGCTGACGTCAGAGCATGAGATTTGCTTACGGCAACACTTCACCCTCAGATTGGGCTAAAAGTTGAGCTAAAAAGTTGCACGAAAAATGTAAGTGTGATACTGCCTTAAGAGTTTTCGATACATCTGTATATGAATTAACTGTGATGAAGAGGAAAAATTAATTCCGCTCTTTAATTATCGAGAGTTAATTTCAAAACATTTGGAAGAGTCAATTAATTCATTTTGGATTAAAATTAGAGGCGATTATCTCATAATAGCGCGGCTGAGAGGCGTAGTTGGTTTGTTGCTGGCCCTGTACGCCTAAGACTGAGGGTTCGACCCCGGCCCAAATCGGTGGATTTTCATGATGCAGAAAATGATAGCATCCATGTCGTATGATTGTGCATCATGTTAAAGATTCCTAGAGAACCTGTTTCGCTTGGGTGCTCTCGGCTAAATCAAATTTCTGGAACCATTTCGCATGGTCAGAGTTCAGGTGCCTCCTTCTGGGAAAGAAACTGCGCGTCAAAATTACCTTGCGGCGCTTGGTACTCCACCTATATGGTGCCACACTTATAAGTGATACCGACTCACAGGGAATGAAGTTAGTCTACAATTAATCCGCAGCCCCATTGGAAATAAAAAAGATCTCATAACAGCCCCAAAAAGCTTTCAAATATTTTTACGATTTTTTACTGCTTATTTGCGCGAATTCAGATTTTCAGCATCAACAATTATAAAAATGAAAAAAAGATCGAGGCGATGTGGATGACGAAATGAGAATATCATAATTTTTACGACCCAATGTAAACGAAATTATCAAAAATGTCAAGATCATACTTCGCATTCAATGTATTCGTATAATTTATTTGTAATTAATTGCTCAGTACACATTTTGCTGTCTTTGTCGCACATATTTTTATTTAACATTGAAAATTACTATCATAAACTATTTTAGATAGAGATCAATAAAATTCTTTTAAACTTATGTTATTGTTAGTGAAGCCGCCAAATTTTGAAATTGTTAAAAGTGTACTGCAAAAAAAAAAAAAAAGGTTGAGAATCCCTGCATTATGGTATGGAGGGTCTTATCCTTCGATAGTCGATCCTTTTGAGTAGTGGTTCGTGGCGCTAGTGGTATGTGGAGGATATTGTACAGCTTTATGTGGTCCAATTCTTTTTCATGGTTTCTGGTTAGAAATTTGAGCTTTGCTTCAGTGAAATAATATCTTGTCGCACATAGCCACCTCCTAGAGATCAAGGCTTGGTGACTCCAACGTGATAGGCTTGTGACGTCACACATAGTAGGGAAAGAAAACTTACTTGAATTCAAAATAGATCGGTTACTCGCCTACGCCATTTTGGTGCTTGTGTCTGTGCGGATACCTTTTTCACTTTTTTATTATAGATTTTCAATTTCTTTTTAACTATTCTGAATAAGTTTACAAAATGGTCTACACATGCGTTGTACTGAATTGCAATAGCAATTATAAAGGTACTGAAAAATTGGAAATGTTCGCATCCCCAAAGAGGACTCCCATCGAAAAAAATGGATCCATGCTGTATCAAGAAAAGATTTTGCTCCATCAAAGTATTCAAAGGTAAGTTATTTAACTTTATTCTATTTATGGAAACTGTAAAAATATCTTAATTTTAAAAGTCTACTTATAACTTTAATAGGTTGTTCGATAAGACATTTGAAAATGTACTCATTTCTTTTTCTTCATGTGAGATTTTAACATGATAATTACATTGGTAATTCTTTTATATATCTATAATGAGAAAAGCGTATTGTTTATCAAATATATATTTTGTAGCCCTAAAAAAATTGTGTTTAAAAATGAGCCCAATCAAATTTTGTTAATGAGACAAAAACTGTGTAGTATTTTTGCTATTGCAAACAAATATTTTTGTGTCATTTTCTAAATATCTTTTCACAGAATCAATGAAAGTACCTTAAGTATTAATTGTGTGTTAGCAAAAGGAAGCCCATTATGATACAGAGCTCATAGTCAATGTAAATATGGACATAAGAAACCATGTATTGATTATTTTGCATATTAATATGATGTGAGATACAAAATGCAAAACAAATTCACTAAAAAAAAGCTATCTGATTTCTGAACTCTTAAGATGACTTTAAAAGTCAGAAAAAATAAAGCTAAAAACAGATAAACATGACTCAGCATTAACCTCACAACATTAACTTGAAAGTACGATTGCTACGACAGCAAATGTCAGAGAAGACACCCCATTTAGAGGTAGTGAGTACAATTCTAAGGCCTTGACGACAACACTGACAGTTTCTTTTCTAAAATAGTTTGCATTAATATAGACTATGTGGTGTCCTGACAAGAAGGATTTCATCGTATCAAGTTTGCTTTGATGACACATTTTCTGGTAAAATAAACAAATTTCATTGATTAAAGAGAAGAAAAAAATTTTGTTCGAATTTTGTTTATAAGCGTTGTCAAAAATTTTTTTGTTGTATCAAAATTTTTTCACTATTTCCAACAAAAGTTCCATTCAAAATTACAAAAATCAAATTATCAGAGAAATTTTGTTAACTCTCACAAATATTTTCTGTCATGCAAAACAATATATATTTATGTATATATATTTAATTTTAGGTTTGTGAACTACACTTGCTGATGATGCAATACGAAGAAGCACAGAAGCTCATGACGAAAAAACTGGGGAGAAGATAATGTAGCCTTGCAGCGTTTTAGACTACAAAATTTTGCAGTCCGACAATTTTCCCAACTTTCCCCAAATATATTTCAAACTCTACAAATAACATCAGAGAATCTCTTGAGCAGAGACTGCAAAGATTAGAAAATGAGCACTTACAACGCTCAATCCAAGAAAGCATTAGTTCCAAAGAAGAATTTCGAAAAAAGTAAAATCATTTACGTCGCTTCCAGAATTAGTCGAGTGTTTAAATGCAGAGAAGCTTCAGGACATATGGACTATTGTTTGTAAAAAAGATATAGTAATAATTATGATGCTAGACACAACGGTATCTCCTGTTGTTAAAGCATCAGTGATTATAATAAAGAACTAGATTTTTCAATACACAAAGGTCAAACAAAGATAGGTCAACTTGGTAAGTGCAAATTTCCTGTAAAAGTTAATAATGTTATTGTTGTAAATAAAATATTACATGAACTGGTTCTCGGAGTAGAAATGAAAAGCTCCCATGATTTTCCTACAACATTTGGTTTTATTGTTAATCTTTTAGAAAGTATGTTTTCAGATTTAGATGATGATAAAAAAATTGTACTCCATTTCTTAATTGACCTGCTCAAATTTTAACCTGTAACAAGTTTTCTTTTAGATATTCCTCTGAAATGATGGGTTTTTTTTGTATATTACAATCCATATCTCTCATGCCTATAAATTTTTAAGAAATTCGGGATATCTCAATATTCCCCATCCTAGAACTTTGCGCAAACTTTGTATCTCAATATTCCCCATCCTAGAATTTTGCGCAAACTCTTTGTTCATCTTTAAAACTAATCCTCAAACAGAACAATCAAATGAAAACTTTCTAGCATACATAAAAAAAGTAAACATCCTAAAGTCTGTTGACAAAACTGTCATACTGATGCTTGACGAAATCTATTTAAAACTATATTTAGATTTTAAAGGGGGTAATATTCTTGGGATGGCATATGACAGTGAACAAGCTTCTACTTCAGCTTATAGGGAGATGTCATGAATACGAAAAAATTTCCAATTCTCATTCTAACCAAACTCAATATTACATAAGAATATTGAGTTTGGTTAGAATGAGAATTGGAAATTTTATTTTTGGGGTGGCATATAACAGTGAACAAGCTGCTACTTCAGCTTATGTGTTGATGATTCAAAGTCTTCTTTCTCCTCTTAAAGAAATAGTTCATGTAATGCCGGTGAAAAAAATCGATGGAGAAAAATTGTTTACAGTTGTTAAAAAAAACTGTCGTAGAACTCGATGGTATAAGGATTCAAAGTTATAGGTGTAGTTTCTGACAATAATTCTATAAATCGAAAAGCAATGTCCAACTTTTCTGTCCTCCAAATTGAGCATTGTATATCCACATCCTTTTGATCCTTCCAATCCTTTATTTTTTGTTATTGATTCAGTACACATTTTTAAATGTATTCGTAACAATTGAATTAATCAAAAAAATGAGGGCCAAAGTTTTTATTTTCCAGATTTCGAAGATCATAATAAGTTTCCTTTATTAGAAGCAAATTTCTCTACACTTAAACGACTATATGACATAGAAAGTAATAATTTAGTAAAGTTTGCTTATGGTTTAACTTTGAAGGCTTTATGTCCTAAAAATCTTGAAAAACAAAATGTGAAACTTGTGCTTAAGATATTTAATAACTTTGTTATTCAGGGGCTTCAACTATTAGGAGAGCAACATAAACTAATTAGTTACATATGAAACAACATCAATTTTTATTTCTTTAATTCGTACATGGTGGAAAATTGTTAATGTTAAAACACCTTTACAGGGACAACATTTGCTTGATACTTATCAGCAACCGATTACTTTATCTCCAGACAACAAAGCATGTCAATTCTTGCGTAAAATTTTGTCATGGTTAGACTCGTGGAAGGGAAAAGATTGTACTACTGGCACCCTTACTAAAGAAACACATCTTGCTTTTACTCATACCACATACGCTTTACTTGAAATGTCAAAATATTGCATTAAAGAATTAAAATTTCAGTATTTTCTTCCTGGAAAAATTCAGACAGATGCGTTAGAAAGCCGTTTTGGGAAATATAGGACACTCTCAGGTTCTCAATATTTAATATCAATTCGACAGCTTTATGAAGTAGAAGCTAAACTAAGAATGCAAAATTTTTTACCTCTAACATTGGTTTCAAATGCTTATGGCCAGCTTAACTTAAAAGACATTAATTTAGAAGATTCGTGTAATGAAAATCCTTTAGAGCCATCAGTATCGCATAATTTTAATATTACACTATCTGAAAAAGATTTTCGTGATGCTCAGTCATATCTACCTGTCAACATATTTAGCTGTTGTTTGTGCTAGAGAAGCACTTAAAAAATTAAAATGCGATTCTTGTTCCAAATCACTTGTTCTTAATAAAACTTTTGAACTAAATTCTAACTATGAATTAATACGTAACTTAGACAGAGGAAGTTTATTGTGCCCTTCTCCAGATGTCGTTACAGCGGTACTCTATAACTATATAATAGTTCAGAAACTTCTTTCTAAAGATTATGAAAATATGTTCCTCAAACAAAATAATCAACGTCAAATTGCCTCAGAAATATCGATTAGCTTGATAAATTCAAATGAATTTTTTTTATATGATGAACCTTGTAACAACGATCATGCTCTTCTGAGCCAGTTTTAAATCATATTATCCACACTTCCACAAATGCATTATTACATAACTACTGTAGGGGAAAAAATTATATTAAAAAAGTTGAAACAAAGAAAAGAAAAATACATACTTTATTAGCTAAATAAATTGCATTGTTTTTATATATGTAATAAGTTACATATATTTTTATGTATGCATTATTTCTCTCCCTATATATATTTATTCATCTAGGTATATATCTATGCTTTTATATATGTATGATTTATTTTTAAAACTAGCTTTCATGGCCCGGCGTTGCACGGGCTTATACCGAGGGTATAACTTAATCCCCATGTTAATTTCCTCCTTTTATTCTAACGCCAACACTTTTGTGGGGTTTCACGCGTACGATGTGAATGCATGTCCCGTGAGTGCGTGTCATGGCTTTGTTGCTTAACATTTTCCCTTCTCTTCGCAAATTCTCGATCCTAGTACCACTGAAGACCCGCCGTGTAGGGGTGAAATGCACATAAATTATGTCGAGAGCTCAAACGTCCTCCCGTTGGTGTGGTGTGGTAGTTATGAGAGGGGGTGCCAGCTCAGGTGTCGTCCACGTCACTTGACCATGGTTCAAAATTACGCGGACCGTCCCCAAAAACCTCGTGTTGCTGAACAGTGGGACGTTAATATTCACTCAACTTCACAAATTCAGCACTTCCAATATTATTTTCCGAAATTACTTTGATTTCTTTGTTTCTTTCCTCTCCGCTTAGCCTGCGTTGCACGGGCTTTTACCGACTGAATAACTTCACCCTCATGGAAATTTCGTGTTTCCCTCAGGCCGATAGCACTTGTGTGTGTGCGTGCGTGCGATGTGAGTGATTTCTTTAACAATCTCATAAAAACTTTTTCGAAATTTGTTCTTGCGTTGGTGTGGTGTGGTAATTATTAAAGGTGGGTGAAAGCTCATGTGTCGTCCTCGTCACTTGAGCATGGTTGAAAATTTCGAGGTCCGTCACCAAAAACCCTCGAATAGGCAAACAGTGCGAATTTAAAAATCACCCACTCACTTTCCAATTCTTTCCTTTTCCTGAGTGAATAATTTCATCCCCATGGAAATTTCGTGTTTCCTTCAGGCCGATAGCACTTGTGTGTGTGTGTGTATGCGCGCGATGTGAGTGATTTCTCTAACTATGTCATAAAAAATCCCTTTTTCGAAATTTGTTCTTGCGTTGGTGTGGTGTGGTAATTATTAAAGATGGGTGAAAGCTCAGGTGTCGTTCTCGTCACTTGAGAATGGTTGAAAATTTCGAGGTCCGTCACCAAAAATTTTCGAATAGGCAAACAGGGTGAATTTTAAAATCACCCACTCACTTTCCAATTCTTTCGTTGCAATTTTTTATTTCCCGGAAACGAAAATGTAGTCTTTTTAAAAATAGTTGTATGCTGAAAAAAAGACAGAAAGTATAAATTTTTAAAATTACAAAATTTCACTACTATTTTAATTCTTGGAGTAAAATTGTGAGGATTTTTTTGAAATATTCGACTCGGGGGAAAAAAGTTTCATGCAATTACCTTTATAAAAGAAGAAATTATTAAATGATTGATTTAAGTATTTTGAGTGTTTTATTAAAATTTGTTCAAAAAAGTTTTTGGCTTTTTTTTAAAATCACTGATTCTAAAAGTTTTAAATTGAAAATTTCGAAGTCCGTCGCCAAAAAACTCTGGAGTAGGTGAACAGTGCGACTTTTTAAAAATCCCTCACTCACATTTCAATAACGGAAAAAATATTGCAACAGCAAGTTTGACCTTGGCCGCTGAGCGTTAAACAGAGGGGGGGGGAATAATAATGATTCTCGCGCATGCGCAAAGCCTTTAGAATGTCTTTAAAGTTTTCATTATTTTTGAGGGCTCAATTTTTAATTGAAAATTCCAAGTTTTCACATATTGATTGGAAACAACAATAATTTTTGAAGAAAAAAGGTTACAAAAATAATGCTTATATTATTTCTCGCAAAAACTTTATTTTACGAAAATCACAAAAAAAATCTTTAAAATTCGTAATTTTTAAGCGAAATCGACACACGGGAAAAAATTTCATGCAATTTTTTTTTTCAATGAAGAAATTATTAAATGATTGATTTAAGTATTTTGAGTGTTTTATTACAATTCGTTCAAAAAAGTTTTCGGCTTTTTATTTTTTAAATCACTGATTCTGAAAGTTTTAAAAATCATTTTTATATAAACGCAACGATATTGATTCATATGAGAAAAAATCATAAAATATGCAAAACAGCATTGTTTTGTTAAAAAAAAAAAGTTGTTTTTTTTCTATAAAATTCTTTAAAGAAAGATAGTTTTTTCCCGGAAACGAAACTGTAGCATTTTTAAAAATAGTTGTATGCTGAAAAAAGAACAGAAAGTATAAATTTTTCAAATTACAAAATTTCACTACTATTTTAATTCTTGAAGTAAAATTGTGAGAATTTTTTGAAATATTCGACACGGGGGAAAAAGTTTCATGCAATTACGCATTATTTTAAAGTAAACTATAAGTTTTATGAAAGAGAACAAAAATTTTGATACTGATAAATATTTTAAATGAATATCAGAAATGCATTGAATGCATTTTAATTTTTAAAAAATTTCACTGAAAAAAACATTCAAAAAGAAAATAATACTATTTGATAAAAACATTTAATTTTTTTAATTTTAATTTTATAGTTTTTCATTCCACTCTGTGTTAAAATTATTTAAACACGTATCTGCGAAAAAAAGTATATTATAAAAAACTAACTTATTAATTATTTTCTAATAAAATTGATTAAAATTGCTCATTTAGCAATTAATTGTGACATACCATTTGCTTACATAATGGCAGCACTGAAAATGAAGTAAATTTCAGATCAGTGGGGATGCAGCAAGTGAATTCAATCATTGAAGAAGAGAGAATTAAAATATATTTCAGAATATTTCCTTTTTGTGTGTAATGATGTGTGGCGACGCAATGTCCAGTAGGAGAAAAAATTTAAGACAAGTATGAAAAAAGGCGACCGGCGGGTTTCTGCGAGGCGGACATCCTCCTTCGCATTGACCGCGCACGGCAGTGCTGCAGTTATAGTCTTGAGTGTAGCGGGAGCTCTGAGCACTCGCCACCAGACAGTTAACCAATGTTTGGCTAAATGTAAAATCGCGTATTTTAAATTATTTTAAAAAATCATTACCTTTATTTTAAGGGCGTAATTTTTACGTTAATGCTCTCAAACATCACCAACTATTTGCAAAAATAACGTACTTTGAAATAAAAAATGTACAAATTACTACTTTTTAATTTATTTCTCAGAAAAAAACATAAGTTTACGAAAATCACAAAATGTTTTTTAAAATCCGTAATTTTGAAGCAATTTTTTCAATCTTCGTATATGTTACGGATAATATTACTGTACACACGGAAAAAAGGTTTTGTGAGATTATCTTCATAAATGACGAAGTTATTCAATGTGAAGTAAAAATTAAGACTACTTTTTAAAAATTCTTTAAAAAAAAAGTTTTGGAAATTTTATTTTTTAAATGAATGGATCTAAAAGAGAAAGGCTTGAAGTTAATTAGTGTAGAATATCGATTTAATAACACGAAAAGTAATTCATACCCAACGATTTAGAAATAATTTTCATAAAAACGCATCTGTTTTAACACTATTTTAAAAAATTCGAAAAAAATGGAAAATATCGTTATTTCACAAAAAAAATTATACCGTGTCGTGGCGAAATAAATGATCTTTCCGATTCTGTAATTATTTTTTGTCTCATTTCGACACCGAAAATTAGATGACAATTTTAATATGGTGGAAAACGTAAGATTACCGCTCGGCCGAAACGGAAGGGAAGTTCCGCCAAGTAAACAACCGGCAGGAGTAAAACAATTCGGCGTTTTAAGGTTTTTAATTAATATCTTTTTAACTAATTACAATATCGGAATATAAATAGGCAATACGGCTTCCCCGGAAGATTCCCGATCTTTTGGTACCTTCTGCGACTTTCTGCGTGGTGCTGTTCGTGAGAAGATAGACGCACATAGATAGATAGATAGATAGATAGATAGATAGATACGTTTGTTTACCTTCGAATTTTAATAGTGTAAGACTAGCTTTCATGGCCCGGCGTTGCACGGGCTTATACCGAGGGTATAACTTAATCCCCATGTTAATTTCCTCCTTTTATTCTAACGCCAACACTTTTGTGGGGTTTCACGCGTACGATGTGAATGCATGTCCCGTGAGTGCGTGTCATGGCTTTGTTGCTTAACATTTTCACTTCTCTTCGCAAATTCTCGATTCTAGTACCACTGAAGACCCGCCGTGTAGAGGTGAAATGCACATAAATTATGTCGAGAGCTCAAACGTCCTCCCGTTGGTGTGGTGTGGTAGTTATGAGAGGGGGTGCCAGCTCAGGTGTCGTCCGCGTCACTTGACCATGGTTCAAAATTACGCGGACCGTCCCCAAAAGGCCTCGTGTTGCTGAACAGTGGGACGTTAATATTCACTCAACTTCACAAATTCAGCACTTCCAATATTATTTTCCGAAATTACTTTGATTTCTTTGTTTCTTTCCTCTCCGCTTAGCCCTGCGTTGCACGGGCTTTTACCGACTGAATAACTTCACCCTCATGGAAATTTCGTGTTTCCCTCAGGCCGATAGCACTTGTGTGTGCGTGCGTGCGATGTGAGTGATTTCTTTAACAATCTCATAAAAACTCCCTTTTTCGAAATTTGTTCTTGCGTTGGTGTGGTGTGGTAATTATTAAAGGTGGGTGAAAGCTCATGTGTCGTCCTCGTCACTTGAGCATGGTTGAAAATTTCGAGGTCCGTCACCAAAAACCCTCGAATAGGCAAACAGTGCGAATTTAAAAATCACCCACTCACTTTCCAATTCTTTCCTTTTCCTGAGTGAATAATTTCATCCCCATGGAAATTTCGTGTTTCCTTCAGGCCGATAGCACTTGTGTGTGTGTGTGTATGCGCGCGATGTGAGTGATTTCTCTAACTATGTCATAAAAAATCCCTTTTTCGAAATTTGTTCTTGCGTTGGTGTGGTGTGGTAATTATTAAAGATGGGTGAAAGCTCAGGTGTCGTTCTCGTCACTTGAGAATGGTTGAAAATTTCGAGGTCCGTCACCAAAAATTTTCGAATAGGCAAACAGGGTGAATTTTAAAATCACCCACTCACTTTCCAATTCTTTCGTTGCAATTTTTTATTTCCCGGAAACGAAAATGTAGTCTTTTTAAAAATAGTTGTATGCTGAAAAAAAGACAGAAAGTATAAATTTTTAAAATTACAAAATTTCACTACTATTTTAATTCTTGGAGTAAAATTGTGAGGATTTTTTTGAAATATTCGACTCGGGGGAAAAAAGTTTCATGCAATTACCTTTATAAAAGAAGAAATTATTAAATGATTGATTTAAGTATTTTGAGTGTTTTATTAAAATTTGTTCAAAAAAGTTTTTGGCTTTTTTTTAAAATCACTGATTCTAAAAGTTTTAAATTGAAAATTTCGAAGTCCGTCGCCAAAAAACTCTGGAGTAGGTGAACAGTGCGACTTTTTAAAAATCCCTCACTCACATTTCAATAACGGAAAAAATATTGCAACAGCAAGTTTGACCTTGGCCGCTGAGCGTTAAACAGAGGGGGGGGGGAATAATAATGATTCTCGCGCATGCGCAAAGCCTTTAGAATGTCTTTAAAGTTTTCATTATTTTTGAGGGCTCAATTTTTAATTGAAAATTCCAAGTTTTCACATATTGATTGGAAACAACAATAATTTTTGAAGAAAAAAGGTTACAAAAATAATGCTTATATTATTTCTCGCAAAAACTTTATTTTACGAAAATCACAAAAAAAATCTTTAAAATTCGTAATTTTTAAGCAAATCGACACACGGGAAAAAATTTCATGCAATTTTTTTTTTCAATGAAGAAATTATTAAATGATTGATTTAAGTATTTTGAGTGTTTTATTACAATTCGTTCAAAAAAGTTTTCGGCTTTTTATTTTTTAAATCACTGATTCTGAAAGTTTTAAAAATCATTTTTATATAAACGCAACGATATTGATTCATATGAGAAAAAATCATAAAATATGCAAAACAGCATTGTTTTGTTAAAAAAAAAAGTTGTTTTTTTTCTATAAAATTCTTTAAAGAAAGATAGTTTTTTCCCGGAAACGAAACTGTAGCATTTTTAAAAATAGTTGTATGCTGAAAAAAGAACAGAAAGTATAAATTTTTCAAATTACAAAATTTCACTACTATTTTAATTCTTGAAGTAAAATTGTGAGAATTTTTTGAAATATTCGACACGGGGGAAAAGTTTCATGCAATTACGCATTATTTTAAAGTAAACTATAAGTTTTATGAAAGAGAACAAAAATTTTGATACTGATAAATATTTTAAATGAATATCAGAAATGCATTGAATGCATTTTAATTTTTAAAAAATTTCACTGAAAAAAACATTCAAAAAGAAAATAATACTATTTGATAAAAACATTTAATTTTTTTAATTTTAATTTTATAGTTTTTCATTCCACTCTGTGTTAAAATTATTTAAACACGTATCTGCGAAAAAAGTATATTATAAAAAACTAACTTATTAATTATTTTCTAATAAAATTGATTAAAATTGCTCATTTAGCAATTAATTGTGACATACCATTTGCTTACATAATGGCAGCACTGAAAATGAAGTAAATTTCAGATCAGTGGGGATGCAGCAAGTGAATTCAATCATTGAAGAAGAGAGAATTAAAATATATTTCAGAATATTTCCTTTTTGTGTGTAATGATGTGTGGCGACGCAATGTCCAGTAGGAGAAAAAATTTAAGACAAGTATGAAAAAAGGCGACCGGCGGGTTTCTGCGAGGCGGACATCCTCCTTCGCATTGACCGCGCACGGCAGTGCTGCAGTTATAGTCTTGAGTGTAGCGGGAGCTCTGAGCACTCCGCCACCAGACAGTTAACCAATGTTTGGCTAAATGTAAAATCGCGTATTTTAAATTATTTTAAAAAATCATTACCTTTATTTTAAGGGCGTAATTTTTACGTTAATGCTCTCAAACATCACCAACTATTTGCAAAAATAACGTACTTTGAAATAAAAAATGTACAAATTACTACTTTTTAATTTATTTCTCAGAAAAAAACATAAGTTTACGAAAATCACAAAATGTTTTTTAAAATCCGTAATTTTGAAGCAATTTTTTCAATCTTCGTATATGTTACGGATAATATTACTGTACACACGGAAAAAAGGTTTTGTGAGATTATCTTCATAAATGACGAAGTTATTCAATGTGAAGTAAAAATTAAGACTACTTTTTAAAAATTCTTTAAAAAAAAAGTTTTGGAAATTTTATTTTTTAAATGAATGGATCTAAAAGAGAAAGGCTTGAAGTTAATTAGTGTAGAATATCGATTTAATAACACGAAAAGTAATTCATACCCAACGATTTAGAAATAATTTTCATAAAAACGCATCTGTTTTAACACTATTTTAAAAAATTCGAAAAAAATAGAAAATATCGTTATTTTACAAAAAAAATTATACCGTGTCGTGGCGAAATAAATGATCTTTCCGATTCTGTAATTATTTTTTGTCTCATTTCGACACCGAAAATTAGATGACAATTTTAATATGGTGGAAAACGTAAGATTACCGCTCGGCCGAAACGGAAGGGAAGTTCCGCCAAGTAAACAACCGGCAGGAGTAAAACAATTCGGCGTTTTAAGGTTTTTAATTAATATCTTTTTAACTAATTACAATATCGGAATATAAATAGGCAATACGGCTTCCCCGGAAAATTCCCGATCTTTTGGTACCTTCCGCGACTTTCTGCGTGGTGCTGTTCGTGAGAAGATAGACGCACATAGATAGATAGATAGATAGATAGATAGATACGTTTGTTTACCTTCGAATTTTAATAGTGTAAGACTAGCTTTCATGGCCCGGCGTTGCACGGGCTTATACCGAGGGTATAACTTAATCCCCATGTTAATTTCCTCCTTTTATTCTAACGCCAACACTTTTGTGGGGTTTCACGCGTACGATGTGAATGCATGTCCCGTGAGTGCGTGTCATGGCTTTGTTGCTTAACATTTTCCCTTCTCTTCGCAAATTCTCGATCCTAGTACCACTGAAGACCCGCCGTGTAGGGGGAATGCACATAAATTATGTCGAGAGCTCAAACGTCCTCCGTTGGTGTGGTGTGGTAGTTATGAGAGGGGGTGCCAGCTCAGGTGTCGTCCGCGTCACTTGACCATGGTTCAAAATTACGCGGACCGTCCCAAAAGGCCTCGTGTTGCTGAACAGTGGGACGTTAATATTCACTCAACTTCACAAATTCAGCACTTCCAATATTATTTTCCGAAATTACTTTGATTTCTTTGTTTCTTTCCTCTCCGCTTAGCCCTGCGTTGCACGGGCTTTTACCGACTGAATAACTTCACCCTCATGGAAATTTCGTGTTTCCCTCAGGCCGATAGCACTTGTGTGTGTGCGTGCGATGTGAGTGATTTCTTTAACAATCTCATAAAAACTCCCTTTTTCGAAATTTGTTCTTGCGTTGGTGTGGTGTGGTAATTATTAAAGGTGGGTGAAAGCTCATGTGTCGTCCTCGTCACTTGAGCATGGTTGAAAATTTCGAGGTCCGTCACCAAAAACCCTCGAATAGGCAAACAGTGCGAATTTAAAAATCACCCACTCACTTTCCAATTCTTTCGTTTTACTGAGTGAATAATTTCATCCCCATGGAAATTTCGTGTTTCCTTCAGGCCGATAGCACTTGTGTGTGTGTGTGTATGCGCGCGATGTGAGTGATTTCTCTAACTATGTCATAAAAAATCCCTTTTTCGAAATTTGTTCTTGCGTTGGTGTGGTGTGGTAATTATTAAAGATGGGTGAAAGCTCAGGTGTCGTTCTCGTCACTTGAGAATGGTTGAAAATTTCGAGGTCCGTCACCAAAAATTTTCGAATAGGCAAACAGGGTGAATTTTAAAATCACCCACTCACTTTCCAATTCTTTCGTTGCAATTTTTTATTTCCCGGAAACGAAAATGTAGTCTTTTTAAAAATAGTTGTATGCTGAAAAAAAGACAGAAAGTATAAATTTTTAAAATTACAAAATTTCACTACTATTTTAATTCTTGGAGTAAAATTGTGAGGATTTTTTTGAAATATTCGACTCGGGGGAAAAAAGTTTCATGCAATTACCTTTATAAAAGAAGAAATTATTAAATGATTGATTTAAGTATTTTGAGTGTTTTATTAAAATTTGTTCAAAAAAGTTTTTGGCTTTTTTTTAAAATCACTGATTCTAAAAGTTTTAAATTGAAAATTTCGAAGTCCGTCGCCAAAAAACTCTGGAGTAGGTGAACAGTGCGACTTTTTAAAAATCCCTCACTCACATTTCAATAACGGAAAAAATATTGCAACAGCAAGTTTGACCTTGGCCGCTGAGCGTTAAACAGAGGGGGGGGGAATAATAATGATTCTCGCGCATGCGCAAAGCCTTTAGAATGTCTTTAAAGTTTTCATTATTTTTGAGGGCTCAATTTTTAATTGAAAATTCCAAGTTTTCACATATTGATTGGAAACAACAATAATTTTTGAAGAAAAAAGGTTACAAAAATAATGCTTATATTATTTCTCGCAAAAACTTTATTTTACGAAAATCACAAAAAAAATCTTTAAAATTCGTAATTTTTAAGCGAAATCGACACACGGGAAAAAATTTCATGCAATTTTTTTTTTCAATGAAGAAATTATTAAATGATTGATTTAAGTATTTTGAGTGTTTTATTACAATTCGTTCAAAAAAGTTTTCGGCTTTTTATTTTTTAAATCACTGATTCTGAAAGTTTTAAAAATCATTTTTATATAAACGCAACGATATTGATTCATATGAGAAAAAATCATAAAATATGCAAAACAGCATTGTTTTGTTAAAAAAAAAAGTTGTTTTTTTTCTATAAAATTCTTTAAAGAAAGATAGTTTTTTCCCGGAAACGAAACTGTAGCATTTTTAAAAATAGTTGTATGCTGAAAAAAGAACAGAAAGTATAAATTTTTCAAATTACAAAATTTCACTACTATTTTAATTCTTGAAGTAAAATTGTGAGAATTTTTTGAAATATTCGACACGGGGGAAAAAAGTTTCATGCAATTACGCATTATTTTAAAGTAAACTATAAGTTTTATGAAAGAGAACAAAAATTTTGATACTGATAAATATTTTAAATGAATATCAGAAATGCATTGAATGCATTTTAATTTTTAAAAAATTTCACTGAAAAAAACATTCAAAAAGAAAATAATACTATTTGATAAAAACATTTAATTTTTTTAATTTTAATTTTATAGTTTTTCATTCCACTCTGTGTTAAAATTATTTAAACACGTATCTGCGAAAAAAAGTATATTATAAAAAACTAACTTATTAATTATTTTCTAATAAAATTGATTAAAATTGCTCATTTAGCAATTAATTGTGACATACCATTTGCTTACATAATGGCAGCACTGAAAATGAAGTAAATTTCAGATCAGTGGGGATGCAGCAAGTGAATTCAATCATTGAAGAAGAGAGAATTAAAATATATTTCAGAATATTTCCTTTTTGTGTGTAATGATGTGTGGCGACGCAATGTCCAGTAGGAGAAAAAATTTAAGACAAGTATGAAAAAAGGCGACCGGCGGGTTTCTGCGAGGCGGACATCCTCCTTCGCATTGACCGCGCACGGCAGTGCTGCAGTTATAGTCTTGAGTGTAGCGGGAGCTCTGAGCACTCCGCCACCAGACAGTTAACCAATGTTTGGCTAAATGTAAAATCGCGTATTTTAAATTATTTTAAAAAATCATTACCTTTATTTTAAGGGCGTAATTTTTACGTTAATGCTCTCAAACATCACCAACTATTTGCAAAAATAACGTACTTTGAAATAAAAAATGTACAAATTACTACTTTTTAATTTATTTCTCAGAAAAAAACATAAGTTTACGAAAATCACAAAATGTTTTTTAAAATCCGTAATTTTGAAGCAATTTTTTCAATCTTCGTATATGTTACGGATAATATTACTGTACACACGGAAAAAAGGTTTTGTGAGATTATCTTCATAAATGACGAAGTTATTCAATGTGAAGTAAAAATTAAGACTACTTTTTAAAAATTCTTTAAAAAAAAAGTTTTGGAAATTTTATTTTTTAAATGAATGGATCTAAAAGAGAAAGGCTTGAAGTTAATTAGTGTAGAATATCGATTTAATAACACGAAAAGTAATTCATACCCAACGATTTAGAAATAATTTTCATAAAAACGCATCTGTTTTAACACTATTTTAAAAAATTCGAAAAAATAGAAAATATCGTTATTTCACAAAAAAAATTATACCGTGTCGTGGCGAAATAAATGATCCTTCCGATTCTGTAATTTTTTTTTGTCTAATTTCGACACCGAAAATTTGATGACAATTTTAATATGGTGGAAAACGTAAGATTACCGCTCGGCCGAAACGGAAGGAAGTTCGCCAAGTAAACAACCGGCAGGAGTAAAACAATTCAGGCGTTTTAAGGTTTTTAATTAATATCTTTTTAACTAATTACAATATCGGAATATAAATAGGCAATACGGCTTCCCCGGAAAATTCCTGATCTTTTGGTACCTTCCGCGACTTTCTGCGTTCGTGAGAAGATAGACGCACATAGATAGATAGATAGATAGATAGATACGTTTGTTTACCTTCGAATTTTAATAGTGTAAGACTAGCTTTCATGGCCCGGCGTTGCACGGCTTATACCGAGGGTATAACTTAATCCCATGTTAATTTCCTCCTTTTATTCTAACGCAACACTTTTGTGGGTTTCACGCGTACGATGTGAGTGCATGACC